>JANHAO010016609.1:0-14314 GCA_026873985.1 Saraca asoca
TGCTATCCCAGTTCACAATAATACTCGACTAGGGACATTTAAGAATAACAAATTATTTTAGGGATAATTATCATATTTATTTATATTACACAGATATAACAAAAAATATAATAATTGAATTGCCATTAAAGAACGTGATATAATGTATGCTAACAAACAATCATCCCATGATTGGCTTCTAGGACATACACCAACAGCCAAGAATGAGAGAAGGAAGATTTTAAAATGAGATGGGACGAAGGAGTTCTCCTGGCATAGAAAGGAGATGACTCTACCGTCAGATCAAAAGGGCTATTGGCTACCCACAATCCAACAGCTAGAGGGACACAAAAAATAATAAATGATGGTATAGAAAATTGCACAGAAATCCAAAAAGCATAATTACCCTCCCTCATGGAGAAAACCAAAAAGTGGCGCGTATAGAACAAACAGACGAATCGAGAATTTCAAACGGCCATCGCACATGAAAAGATTGAAGGGCTCGAAAAATGATCTCGTATCCAAGTAGTACGAAGAAAGCGTAGAATTCTTGTGTGAGCCACACAGAAAGTGCAGAATTCTTGCGCAAGCCATGTCCAAGTAATGTGCTTGCCCTGCACAGAATTCTTACGCGGAACGACCTTGCATCCATGTAGTGTGCCAACTGCACAGAATTCTTGCACAGGTTGTGGGGCTCAAAAAATTATCTCGCATCCAAGTAGTATGCAGAAAGCATAGAATTCTTGTGTGAGTCACATCCAAGTAATGTGCTTACCGCACACAGAATTCTTGCACGGAATGACATTACGTCTAAGTAGTGTGACAATCGCACAGAATTCTTACGCAGGTCGGTGGGCTCAAAAAATGATCTCACGTCGAAGTAGTACACTGAAAGTGTAGAATTCTAGCGTGAGCCATGTCCAAGTAATGTACTTGCCCCGCATAGAATTCTTGCATGAAACGACCTTACGTCTAAGTAGTGTGCCAACTGCACAGAATTCTTGCGCAGGTCGGGGGGTTGGAAAAATGATCTCATGTCCAAGTAGTACATAGAAAGTGTAGAGTTCTTGCGTGAGCCACGTCCAAGTAATATGCTTACCCAGCACGAAATTCTCGCACGAAAGGACCATGCGCATATACAAAGTCCCTGCCAAATGAAAAATTCCCTCAAAACATTAATCAATGTCAAAGAACCTGATAATCTGACCCCTCTTTTACAAAGTTCGAAGCCAGAAGCGAACGTCGAGACATAACTCTCACCTCATGGGGTGAGCTAAGAGTTAGGGTGCTTATGTTATGAGCATTATTTGGATAAGAGGTTCGAGAAGGGCGACATCCAAGGGAGCATAGTCAAATGAGGAAAGGATCCAAAGTAGAATTTGACTCCGCCAGAAAGAGACCTCAATCACCGGAGGAAGGCTACGAGGGCTCAAGACTTGCTATACCGAGGAACTTAAGATATAATGGGTTATGATCGTACCAATCGAAGGCCAATAGGCGACCAAATGAGGCAAAGGTAACGACCCTGGGACCCCGACCCACGATCTCCCCTTTAGCCCATCGACTAGCCGACGATCGTACAAAGTCTAGTTAGCAGCTTGAAGAGCGCCAGAAGAGTTGACAACTTAGGCCTCAAGCAATACACATCAGCTCCCCAAAAATCTAACAATGATTTGCCTAGCATTAATTGTCCGACGGCCAGCATTTAATGCTAAGAATGGTGAAGGTGATCATTTTACCGATAAAGAAGATTACTCTTGTAGCCCTCTCCCTTACTATAAATGGAAGGGAAGGGACCATAGGAAAGGAAGAGAGAAAAAATATACAGAAAACCCCACTAGTGAAAGGAAACCTCTGGTATCTATCATTGTTAAGGAAATACACTGTGAATCATGAAAGAGTGATCTAGCGATTGTAACTCGGTCTAGCAAGACCTTTGGGAAAGCTAATAACAACAGAGTAACACGGACATGGGGGCTGATAACCAGCTTTGGCCGAATCAAGATAAGCCATCAATGTTATTACTCTCTTTCTAATTTTCTCTTAAAACTCCAACTTCTCATTTTCATTCTTTCTCAAATATGTAGTCAGGGGAGTTATACTAAGGACACCAATTGACCGGATTTTGGTGTCAACACCTTGTTAACTAGTTCCTGAAGTTCTTCTATTGCTCCCCAATGAGCTTTGACACTTCTTTTCTCCTCCCCACATCAATGTCAAAGATGGTTCACAAGATAACACACATATATTATACTTATATGCAATGATTCTAAGGAAAAAGTTATATATATCCTAAACTCAAATTAGAGATGAGTAATTTAAACCAAGACATCCTGCAAAATGTTCTCCTTGATGTCCTTTAGTCCTTCTTTCCAATTCTTAATATTGATTAGCACTTTGGTGTATGCCAACATTCTAATGTAACTCTTTTATTTGGATGACCAAACTTGAATTGCCTAACGCTTAGCATCGAACTCAACTGTCACTTTCTCTCTTCCACTATGCATCAAGGTGATCTCCTTCAGAAGTTTAGCACCCCCTATACTCTTCTCACCATGTTGAGAATGATCGATATGCCTAGTTAAAAGGAAAAAAATAAGTTAACCTCAATAAAACAATAATTTAGCAAATATGTCATCATCTAATAATAATTCATGGCTAAATTATAAAACTATATAACAAGGAAGCATTAGCCTTACTAATCATGTCTTCTTGAGTTTTGATGTTGAAAAATAATTTTAATTAATTTCACTATCGACAATATTTTTTAGCTTTTGTTCACTTTGTAGATTCAAAGTAGATCAAGTGGCATTGAAGAGATCCTCTATGGATTTAATGTTTTTACTGATTTTGTAGGATCTTTTGTAAGTGAAATCTAATTCAAATTGATTCAAGTAAGCTTCTTGAAACAAACATTTTAAAATAGAAATAAATCACTTGAAGTGCACCAAAACATAGTCTTTTTCAAACCAAGTTTACAAATGATTTTTCACAAGTGTAAGTTTTATGAAAACTATTTTTCATTGTGTGAATTGATTCATAAATTGATTCATGTTGAAATCTTGTGAAAATATATTTGAATCGATTCAACAATCAATTCATGAAGAAAAGTTTAGAAAAATCTTTTTATTGAAGGTTTTGAATTTTACCTGAATAAATTAGGTAGTCGATTCAAGAAAGATATGATTAGATTAGATAATTGATTCAATTGATTTATAACTCTTTACATTATGAGTGAATTGATTCAATTATAAGATTCTTCATGAGTTCTTGACGATACTTATAAATGAATTGATTCATTAGTTTGTAATCACCATGAATCGATTCCTAAATCGATTCAAAGTTAAAAAAATTAGTTATTTTTCAAATGTCAATTACAACACTATTAATACCCTCACCTTTATTTCAAACAAAAAAAGATTTTACAAGTTTCATATCCTCTCAAGTGCAAAAAATGTAGAGCAAAAGGAGCTAAACTTGATTTGCATTTGCCTCGGTGTCTTTCATCTAATTCAAAGGACCTTGAACCACAATTGAAGAGAATTCACCTTAAATGTTTGAGATATTAATCTCAAACTTTGATATTGTATTACTTACCTTATTTCATGATTAAATTTTAGATTTCTAGGTTGACAGGAATCTAGTTATTTGTTTTCTATAATTTCTAGGTTGATAGAAATTGGAAATCGGAGATACAAAGGAAGAGGTTGATCTTCCCTTTACATCTTCTTTAGTTGTGAGGTTGATTATAGCTAGTTGAAGATGTAATCAATTCTTAGAATATCTCTAGGTTATGAGGTTGATCGTAGTCTTTAGGAGATCGAAGAATTATTGTATCTAGGTTTGGCAAGAGGCCGGTGAAATCTTATTGTGAACAAGTTTTTTAGGATCCTGGTTTCAATGCTATTCTAGTTATTAAAAGAGATCATCCAGTTGAGGATTGATCCACAATGGATGTAAACTTTAACCGTAGTTTCAATTATAGTTGAATCACTTTAAAATTGTTGTGTTCTTATATTATCTTTTTTGCACATTTTTTCTTGCTACAATTTTGTTATGTTGATTCAAATTGATTTACTGTACAATTGGTTTACTACATTTATGTCTAATTATTTAATCTATTAATTCAATTCAATATCATATATGAATTAATATTCTCAATATAATCATGAATATTCAATTAAGTTCTTAATTATTCAATAAGCTTCCAAAGGCAATTTTAACTTAATGACTTCTACTTTACAAATCAAAATAGAATCGAATTCAATGTCAAAAGAGCAAAAAATTTGCATTAGTAAAAGAGGGCAAGATCTTTGTTTTTTAGACCAACAAGAAGGTTTGTTCAAAATAAAACTACTAATTCAAGGGTGGAAAAAGTTAAACATGCAATACATACAATAGTGCCCTGAAGAACGAGGAAGGTTTGTTCAAAGTAAAACTAACCCTGCCATGTTATGATGATGATGCAAAGGCTATCTACCTAAATTCATTTCATAAGAATATATTGCAAGAGATAAACCCTAACTGAAATGATGACTTCAGCTTGTAGCTAGCAAACTTTCAACATTTTTTTCTCATTTTTTCTCATAGCTAGTCAGAAACAAGGCATGACTAGCCTACAACAATAAAAAACCACTTCATACAAACCTAAAGCTATAATAGAAAACTAAACCTTAACCAAAATCATTTCCAATAAACAAACTAAGAAACAGAGGATAAAATAAGTTGAACCCTAAAGATCTTGGTCATGCCTCTTTTATTCTAGGTATTGAGATCCATTGTAATAGACCTCTGGGTGTTCTAGGCTTATCTCAATGTTCATACAATAAGAAGGTACTAAAGAGATTCAACAAGTCAGAGTGCTCTTATGCTTCTTCACCTATTCAGAGAGGTGAAAAATTTTCAAAGGCCTAATGTCCTCAAGATGACGAAGATAAATAAAAGATGAAAAATTTCCCATATGCATTAGTCATAGGTAGCCAAATGTATGCCCAGGTATGTACATGTCTTGATATAGCCTTTGCTATGGGTGTACCTGGGAGATACTCGAGTGATCCTATTCAGAGGCACTAGACTACTGCTAAAAGAGTGATAGGGTATCTATAAGGTACAAAACATTACACACTGTCTTCCAAGAAATTGGGAAATCTTATAATTATAGGTTGCTCAAACTCAAACTATGCTAGTTGTCCTGATGATCTTAAATTGACATTTGGATAATATCTTGATGATGGTAGGAGGAGATGTTTAGTGCAAATAAAATAGGCAATCAAGTATTATTTGTAATTGCATAAACGGGTTAGTAAAAGTCTAATGGATAAACTCAACTAGTAAAAGCCTACCTCATTTGGATTAGGGCCACCAGACCTGGACACTAGGTATCTAAGTACGAGCCAAGGTCACTAGTCAACACAGGTCAAAGCTGTAGCCTCAGGTCATGAAAGCAAGACCTAGCTCACAACTCAAGGAAGGCATCTTTAACCATCGGGAAAGTTCACCCAGTCTCCTATCCTGATAGGAGTCTATTATAATCATTTATCTTGATCTACTATGTAATCCTAATCAAGTCATGATACTTATCTGATATAGATTTACATTCAAACTGTAACCCCCCTAACCATTATAAATAGGGATAAAATCATGTTACATGGGATATACAATCATCAGACACAAAAACACTCAGCAAAGAGTAATAAAAGCCATGAACATAGGGATCAAATTGACTTTTGTTGAACCACATTAAAAACTTTCGGTGTCTCTTAGTTCTTCCTTTCTTTGTTTTTCTCCCTTTTTACATTCATTCTGTAACTTAGGGTTTAGAACATAGGTTGACTAGATTTTATCGTTAACATTTTGGTGCTAGAAGGAAGGCCTTAAACTACATTCACCATTTTTTTTTTATGGCTAGAGGAAGAACCACCAAAAGTTCAGATGTTGCAGTTGGCCAAGCGGATCGTTATATGAAACATTAAGAGGATCTAGTTCTCCATGCAGGCACTTCTACTATCCCCATCGTAGGTGTTATTGCTGACATGCCACTAGTAGCCTCACACTAACCTAATATCATTGATACAATACAATCATGGCATCAATGTCACAAGGCGTTGGTGAAAATAGTAGGAGAGTTGGCAAAGGTGATTAGGGCATTATCTCAAGCATGAGCCTAGGGCTCGTAAAAGTAGGTTGGGGCCACATCCCAGAAAGAAGCTCTCCAACAGTTATGGGAAGGAGCTCAGGAAGAGGGGCCAACTAGAGAAAAACATTGACATACTCATTCAGCTCACTCTACGAACTCACAGCCAAGGTCAAAGGTCCATCAAGTTCATAAGGAAGATGAAGGAGACCATTAGTAATGTGGAGGCTCATGTGAAGCTAAAAGCTCAAATAGGACCACTAGGAGACATGCCTCAAATCAAAACTCATGGAGCCACAAGTAGAAAAGGCATAGGACTTTGGATCACCACGGAAAAAGAAGTTAGCCTTCTCCTAGCTATCGATTTGAGACTCAAGATCACATGGTAAAAGAGCTACTTCAAAGGGTAAAGCAATTGGAACAACACCCTCGGGCATAAAACCATCGAGATCATTACAACAAGAGGATGTTGTTCACTAAGGAGATTGAGAAAGAGCCTTTCCCACATAGGTTCAAAGTTTCCATTATCCCACTACACAACACGGACAGTGATCCATATGGCCACCTGCATGCATTCAATGTATAGATGGATCTTCAGACAACCAATCCTTTGGTTAAGTGTCATGTTTTTCTAGCCACTCAAGGGGACTAACTTCGAACATGGTTCTGGAGTCTCAAATCTTGCACCATTGATGGTTGGGGAGAATGGTAGAGGAGTTTTATTAATTAGTACAAAGGACAAAGAAGGTAACTCGCACCACCCTGCCACCTCACAACAATCTTTTGACAAAAGAATGAATCACTAAAGGACTACATTAACTAATTCAAACATAAGGTTAGTAACATAGAAAATCGTTTAAATGAGAGCATCTTAACAGTAATCTTAATAGGACTCCACAAAGATGGGAAGCTATATGATAGCATATATAAATCTCTAGTAAGGGACCTGGGAGTATTCGACAAACGAGTTGCCAAAGAAATCAGGTGTGAGGAAGCCTTTGGCCTTAAGTCCAAAGATGAGGCAAATAACTCCAACCAGAGGAAAAAAGGGTCAATGCCAAAAACAACAAGGAGGTTCCGGATGACAACCCTAAAAATTAGGTTGTAAAGAAGGCTAGGAAGGAGCAAGCTCAACGTAAAGGTCACTATAATAGCTACAGCATCCTATCGAATACTCTGGAAAAGATCTTCACGATAGAAAAAGATAAGAAAGATTTTTGGAAGCCCAATCCAAAAAGGACTCCCTATAGGTATGGAAATGCATGCAAGTACTATGCTTTTCATGATGAGTTTGAGCGCAATTCTTCAGAATGCAGGGAACTTAAAGATGCAATTGAAGACCTAATCAAAATGATGCCGTTTAAGAGATCAAATAGTGTGACCTATGGAGCAGTGACCTTCATAGCATCAGTAACTTGTATGGAAGCAATGCCTATAGACTCCCAAGCAGGAGGAGATGCCCTCAGTAAGAACTATATTTACCATTTATGGTGGGCCACACATTGCAAGTACCTCAAACGAGTCTCATGAATGCTATATGCTAAAAAGGAAAGAGCAACCTCGGACAATATCACCTTTATAGAGAAGGATGCATGAGGAATACATTTCCCTATAACAATGCACTGATTATCTGAGTTAGAATTGATAATGCCAAGGTACGAAGGATTATGGCCGATACGGGTAGTTCTATGAGTGTAATGCATAAGGGATATTTTGAGCAGATGGGCTTTAGCATAAATCAACTGAAGCCTTCCCCAGACTCCCTTTATGGATTTATAGGAGATGCAATACTACCGAGGAGGCAAATCAAGCTCCCTATTACTCTTGAAGATTCAGAATACCAAGCAACCATCTTGGTAGATTTTCTAATCATCCACTACCCCTCAGCCTATAATGTGGGGCAGCTTGTAATGAAGGACCTGGATATAGTCACATCAACCAGGATACTTACAATTAGATTGTTAACCCTTAATGGAATTGGATATGTGTGAGGTGAATAGCACATAGCTCGATGTTGCTATGTGGAAGCAGTAAAGTTAGGGGCGAGAGGGTACAAAGTTGACATGGTTTTTGGCTGAGAAACATGAGTTACGAAGACAATAGGGTTCAATCATGACCTCGACCCCTACAAGGTGGATGTAGACAAAGCAACCAACCCAATTGGAGGAGCTTGAAGATGTATAGTTTAGCAAGACAAATGTTAAAAAATGCCTGAAGCTAGAAAAAAACTTGTCTCTAGATATAAAAAACCAGCTAGTTGAATTTCTTAAAGCAAACTTAGACATTTTTGCTTGGAATCATAACGATATGGTAGGAATTGATCATGAGATCATGTCACAAATGCTCAATATTAACCCTCATCACAAGCTGGTCCATAAAAAAAGAGGCTAATGACTATGGAGTGACACATTGGTCTCAAGGAAGAGGTCAATAAGCTTTTAGCCAACAAGTTCATCCAAAAAGCTTACTACCCGACTTAGGTGATCAACCCTATACTCGTCAGAAAGAAAAATGGGAAATGGAGGACTTGCATTGATTTCACAGACCTTAACAAGGCATGTCTAAAAAATAGTTTCCCCCTACCAAGGGCTAATCAGCTCATGGATGCAATTCCTGGTCTTCCACTTCTTACCTTCGTGGACACCTACTTGGCATATAATCAGATACCCATTGTTGTATGTGTTTTTTGGGCTAGCAAAAGGCCCAGTCGAAAGATGCCTTCCTCAACCAAGGCTAGTTGGGTGCACAGATCGAGGAAGAGGTAATCACCAGGGGACTGATTGATGGAGAGCCTATAATAGCTGAATGCAGACTTAACCTTTTGTATATAGGCTCTATGAAATAGGAAATGAGAGAGGAACTCGTATTTTGTAGCGAGAGTTTCTTGAGAGAAAGAGAGGGAACCATTGTAACAAAGAGAGAGCTCGGAGAGCAGAGAGCCATGGAGCTTGTTAGAGAGGAATCCTGTAAAACTATGCATACTGCAAGTACTTTCCCAGCAATAAAATGATCCATGGACGTAGGGTCCGGTGCCACTTGGATTTGGCTGACCCACGTTAAAAAACTATGTTGTCTACTATATACTCTTCTGCTTCTTTCTCTATTTTGACACCAGACTGTAGTTAGGAGTCCATCGAATCTCTCCCCATTGGCTGATGTTTGGGTCCTTCGTATGTACCAAATTTTGATGTCAACATTTTGGCACCATCTGTGGGGACTCTACCTACATCCTAGTTGATTTTCAAAGTGATGGTTGCCTTGCTTGAATTTTGCCATGCGGAAGCCATTGTTTTTCTAATTGGATGCACCTGGTCTTGCCTTAATCGAGGAGTAGGATACGACCCAACATTTTGGTCCTCGCTGACCTGTAGCAGTCCAGCTCCATCACCAACCCTCATGGTAGCAGTAGCATGGCAGCCACACGATGATGACGTCTCAACATCATAGTGTCTTAATGACATAGCGACTCAGTACCTCGGTATCAACCTATAGTAACTTGAAAACTTGCAGTGCAGCAACTTAAAGCTCACTGACCATGAAGCAGTCCAAAGTTCCATGATAATGAGCCCACAATCAGCTGCAGGTCTATTTTAAAAAGGCATGCAGTGACGATAGTAGCTACCCGATAGCAGTTTCGTTTCGATGCCAAGTTCATTGCATGTTGCAGTGCATTTTTCATAGCCATACATGTCGTCTCAATGCCAAGCTTGTAGAGTGTGACAACTCGGTCCTCGCACTCGAGCCGTGCATCAACGACCTCAATGAGCCTATGTTGGTTAGCTTCATCCCAGGCTTACTTCCGCATGCAGGTGTAATAACGTGTTTTTATCATCATAAGGAGGCCAAACTTATCCAGCGATCGCATAGGATCTTGGTTTGAAAACAAGCCTACAACATCTCGATCCTATAACGAACACATAGTCATGGGGCAGCTAAGTTCGATGACAAACCCTCTTCCTACAACCTTACAGGCCAGCGCAATAGTAAGACCATGAGATGAACTTAGTCCTGTTAATGAACTTATATATGAAAGATTCTCAACAATAGTAGCATTATCCCGAATTTGGACATAAGTGTAATGCCAGAATCGCTGACAGTGGCCAAATCGAAGTGCAATCTTGGTTCAATAGTCTTGCATGCAGCCATGTAGTCTTCTGGCTTTATGAGCTAGCTGCAAGGTTCAATGGTCTCATCGTGACCGTGAAGTCTCAATGTTGCAGCCATGCATTAACATATGTAGAAACTACAGTGATTCAATTTAGGATCAGTCCATGTAGTCTTACATAGCTTCACGCAGCCGAAACGACTTCCATGCCTGAAGATTCAAGCAACCAAGACAAGCTGAGTTACATCCTTCATACAGCAACCTTGTGAAGTCTTCATCTAAGGCTTAATGCATCTAGACATACATTAGCCAAGTGGGCCTCATGTAGTCCATGTGTTGCTTCCTAATTCCCCAGACGAGTTGTGGCCATATGTTGTCTTTGAATTGCAACAAACAACACACAACATGCCGAGCAGCATATGGTGAACAACCAAACTGTGATGTGTAGCCTTGCCCTCAATTGAGAGCCAAGCAAAACTCATTTACATGAAAGCTGAAGTCGTGATATATACCACTTCCTGTGATCAGTGACAATTCTTGTCAAATGGATTCACAGTCTCCATGCAGCCTTTTTCAGCATCAGTGTACATAGATTAAAGGTATAACGTGTTTTCATATGATCCTATGCAGCAGAAATACGGCCCACATTATTATAGTTTTCATTGAACAAGCTGAGGTGCACGGAGGCAACCTCATTCTAGGCCAAAAGTCACTCGTGTAGTGAAGTTAGACTCTAAAGACTCACGGATAGTAGTGCACAGTGCCATGAATTTGGTGATAGTGCAACAGATCAAAATTGTCTAAAGCAGGCCTCGTGTCCATGCAGCCCGGCGTGACTAATATGCAGCTTGCATTCCTATTATCCTGCACAACCAAGAGAAAGTTAATCCATCCAATTCTGACATTGCCGAAACATAACAAAGTTAAGTTCTCATTCCTTATCTGCTTGAACGAGCAAGTTATAACTTCTTATCGTTTCACTAAGTATATTATTATGTCCAATTTTTACTCCATTTCTTAGAATTGAAGTTGCACTCCCACAACTGAACCTTGATCTTCAGAGTAAAATGCAATGCACAGAAAGAGAAATAAAGTGTGGTTACATGGAACTCACCTGCAGATAATAAGATCTAAGGTGTGCAACAGTGCAAAATCCTTACATATGGACCTCATGTCTAAGCAATGTGCTTGCCCCGCACAGAATTCTTGCATGAGCTAGGGGCCAGATAATTATCTCACATCTAAGTAATGCACTAGCTATGCATAGAATTCTTGTGTGAGTCATGTCCAAGTAATGTGCTTGCCCCGCACAAAACTCTTGCACGAGCCAGGGGCCAAGTAATTATCTTATGTCCAAGCAATGTGCTAGCCATGCGAAGAATTCTTGCGTGAGTCACATCCAATAATGTTCATGTCTTGTATAGAATTCTTGTGTGAAACGACCTTGCATTCAAGTAATGTGTTGGCCACATAGAATTCTTGCACGGGTCGGGGACTTGACAAATACTTCATGTCCAAGTAATGCACCAGCCATGCATAGAATTCTTGTTCAAACCGCATCCAAGTAATGTGCTCACCCTCGCATAGAATGCTTCCATGGAGTAACTTTGTATCCAAATAATGCGTTAACCTCACGTAGAATTCCTGCATAGGTTAAGGGCAAAATAATTACCGTGCATCCAAGTAATGTACTAGCCCTGCACAAAACTCTTGCACAGATGAACTTAAGACCTCACGTCCAAGTAAAGCGCTAATCAGATGTAGAATTTTTGCATGAGCTGGCATGATAGATTTGCAATGCAGCAGAAATCCTTTAAAAGGAATTTTATTGCTTTAAGCCAATTGGCTCAAAATTCTTCTGTCAAGGACTGGTTATTCCAATATATATTATGCACAATTGTTGTCGAATTTTGATTTTGTAGGGGTAAAATATGTTGCTTGTGATGGCCAATTAAACTTCCTATATAACGGTCACAAAGTGTAGGCCCCTAAAACCCCAGGAAGCTTCCTCACACTACAAATAATTGGTGGCACATCCTTAAAACTAGAAATTTCTCCAACATCAGGAGTTGTGAAAATTGGAGTTTGCTTATTCTTCATTCAATCATTGGGTATGATGCCCTAATGGATGAGCATACAAACACCCCTTTTACAAGGTCACCCTCACTATTAATATCCTCAGGAGCAAGATAGTTGACCTATCAATTCCAGCGTAGTCAATGGGACTACATGTCTGCATTTTGCATATTACTTGTTACGTTGACCGGACAAATCTCTTTGGCCAAGAAACTAAGGATGATAAATGTTCGTAACACTGGGATTACCACCAATTGGCTTCCACTCATGCCAGGCCCATCAGATTCATTTGATTCAGATGTAACAGACCTTTTACAAGGTGTTGCCCTATGCCATTTTGCTCCTAAGGAAAACTAGAGAGGGAGTTTGAACTCTCTTATGAGCAAGTCATCTACCCGAGTAGCTTCTTCTCGATAACAAATGTTCGTGATTGAAATTGTGGCCCTAGCTGATGAGGCCACAACTTGATTTGAATGGGATATTATCTAGGAAAAAGAAAGTATAATGACCATATGGCACTTTAAAAAGAGAAGGGGTTCAACTTTGTCTACAACATCAACAATCCTCCTTCCAACCAAGACCAGTCACCTGAACTAGAGCTGAAAGCCTCAGGATCACACCCAAAGTCCCTGTGAAGCTTGATAAGTAGAAAAAAAAAAGAAAACTTAGTGCAAAAGATCTCCCCATGCTGTCTCCAGTGGCACTACTAGGCATGATTGGAACTCAGTGAAGCCATGATTAATGATAAACTTGCACTTTCAAACCATCAATAGCGGTAGCATCAAACTTAGTCCTTGACATGAGCATAATGTAGAGGCCAGTTGATTTGCAAAAGCCTAAAGCAAGCCTAGGCTTGGTTCATAATAAGCCTGTATAATCATGCAACACTTGTGTTCGATGTTGAAACTTGCAACAGGAGCGTAACAGCTAAATTTAATCATGCATTCTTGCAAGAAGTCAACCTGTGAGAAAACCTCAAAGGTAAGGTCAGGCCAGCCATGTAGCACCTTGGTTTGAAGATGAACCCATCCAACCATGTGATGTAACTAGGTTCGTCGAATGATGATTGCGTGGGCCTTGGACTAACCTACGTAGCAACACCACTCTGAGCCAAGATGCGAACATAGTGTTGTACTCACTCATAGTAGCTGCACGGTGAGCTGATGCATAGTCTCGATTCAGTAGCAAGACGATGTAGCATCCTCCCAGTCTCGAATCCAAAGATGATTTCACAGCCTTGGATAATCAAAGAAGAATGTGGATCCCACTAGTCGAGCTCCTACAAGCTAAAATGGTAGTCTTATTCTGATTTGGTATTTTGACCTTACGAGTAGCCCTGTGATCGATCATGCAACATCCGCACCTGGCATAAAGCTCGTGTGCCCAACCTGCTTTGTTTAGGTATTGAAACCAAGTCTTATCCATATAGCTAGTGTCGTCTTGAACCAAACGTGAGCGTGACAATCAAGTCCATGCTATAACCATGCGGTGTGGCTTGATTTGAACTCATTCAGCCGCCATACACGAAACCAAGTTCTCTCAAGAACTTACACGGCCATGGATTTCTCATGTAGTCAACCCGTATATGGTGGCATGCAAAAGACAGTCTGATGGTGAATGCATGTACACCAAGACAGTTCATATTTGATGTTGTGCCCACGCAGTAACGACCCCTTAGCCCACTTGATGTTGAGCTCATGACCATGATTAGGATGATGAGCCTCCTTCAACATGCAGTGGTGTGCGAGGTCACGAGTCGAGTAGACCCATGACACAGTGCTTTGTACAGCGAAGAGCTATCATCCATGAACCCAACTCATGCAAAAGTCAGCACAAGGGTGAACTCACGTCCAGCTTTAGTCCACCATCCAGCCTTAGCCCATTTTCACGTCAGGCTCAACCATGCAGCAACATGTGATCATGCGTGTCGAGGCGAATCAAATTAGAAATTTATAAACTAGAGCTACCTAAACTAACTTGTAGCATAGGTAACCCAGGTTGAACCCAAGGACCATTTTAGG
>JANHAO010016610.1:0-14307 GCA_026873985.1 Saraca asoca
ATTTAATATTATTTATAACTTTGTCATTAATGAAAATAGGTATTCTTCTTAGTTTTGAAAAAAATCTAAAAACAACTATATACAAAAACAAGGGAAAACACCATTTTACTGTTTCCTGAAAACTGGTTTTTAGTTTCAGTTTTTGAAAACAGTTTTTGAAAAACAGTTTTTGAAAACAGTTTGCCAAATAGATTTTTTTATTTTTCAAAAACAGAAAAACAAAAAAACCTGCTTTCCAAACAAGCCCTAAAAGTCCAAGTAAAACTTCTGAATCTTTATACCAATCTCCAGACCTTCCAATTGCTCTTAGGAGAGGAATTAAGATCTTGTACTCAACATCCCCTTTCAAATTTTGTGTCGCACAAAAACCTGTCACCATCTTATTCTCCCTTTATCCCATATCTGTCAAGCGTGGAAATACCTAAGTCTATACAGGAAGCACTAAAGGTTCCTGAATGGAAGAAGGCTGTTTGTCAGGAGATGGAGGCATTGGAGAAAAATCGGACATGGGAGGTAGTACATCTACCTGAAGGCAAATTGGTGATTGGCTGCAAATGGGTGCTTATAGTAAAGTTCAACTTAGATGGGTCCTTGGAATGGTATAAAGCGAGACTAGTGGCAAAAGGGTTCACATAGACCTATAGAGTTGATTACCAGGAGACATTTGCCCAAGTGACAAAACTGAATACTATTTGGGTACTACTCTCGCTAGCCGTAAATCTAAAGTGACCTTTGTATCAATTGGATGTTAAAAATGCTTTTCTCAATGGAGAGTTGGAAAAGAAAGTCTATATGGAGCACCTCTTGGTTTTGAAAAAAAATTTAGAGGAAAGGTTTGTAAGTTGAAAAAGTCTCTCTATGGACTAAAACCGTCTCCATGTGCTTGGTTTGAGAGATTTACTTGGTTTGTGAGGAGAAGGATATAGTCGGGGGCAATTTGACCATACAATGTTTGTAAAACATAGTGTGGAAAAGTAGTAATTTTGATTCTGTATGTGGATGATATAATATTCATAGGAAGTGATGGCGATGAGATAAGCAAGTTGAAACGATGTCTAATATCAGAGTTTGAAATTAAGGATTTGGGTCCTTTCCGCCATTTCCTAGGTATGGAGGTGGCCAGATCAAAGAGAGGGATTTCTATGCCGCAAAGGAAGTATGCCCTAGACCTTTTAGAAGAGAGAAGGATGAGTGGCTGCAAACCAAGTGATACACCCATGGATCCTCATCAAAAGTTGGGAGAGGTTTCAGATGGTGTTCTAGTTGATAAGAGTCGATATCAACGTCTTGTAGGGAAGCTTATTTACCTGTCCCATACAGGGTCGGATATCATAGTTGCTGTTAGCATTGTGAGTTAGTTCATGCATTCACCATATGAAGAACATCTGGAGGCAGGATATAAGATCCTAAGGCACTTGAAGAGTTCTCCTGGTAGAGGCTTGCTATTCAAAAAGGGTGATCAAAGAGGTGTGGAAGTATTCACAGATGCAAAATGGGCAGGTTCAGTCTTTGATAAGAGATCAACATCTGATTACTATACTTACCTATGGGGAAATCTTGTTACTTGGAGGAGCAAAAAGCAGAATGTGGTTGCCATGGCAAATGGAGTATATGAGGTGTTGTGGGTAAAAAGAGTACTTGAAGAGCTGAAGCTAGATGTCAAGATGCCAATGAGGCTGTTTTGTGATAATAAATCAGCCATAAGCATTGCAAACAATCCTGTCTAGCATGATCATACTAAACATATTGAAATTGACGAGCACTTCATTAAGGAAAAGCTGGAAAATGGAATTATTTGCATGCCATTTGTTACTTTAGAATAGCAAACAGTTGATGTGCTAATTAAAGGTTATTTCAGACCAAAGTTTGAATCTTTCATTGACAAGTTGAGCATGATCAATATCTGTACACCAACTGAGAGGGGTGTAGAAAATAGATTTATTTAGATAGTTTAGAGATTGTATTTATTACAGATTTATTTAGATATTTTAGAGATTGTATTTGTTACGTTCCTATTTTTAAGGAACGATAGTTGTATAGGATGTGTAGCCTATATAACCTAATCCTATATAATGTATTCAACATCTTTTCTTCTGAAAAAATATTTTCTTTCTCTCTTCTGCTGTGCTACTATGTTTATTAAATTAAATAAAAAATAAAAGAAAATTCAGAAATCCTAAAATCCTAACATAATTGCATATGCTGATAGATTTAGCAATTGTGATTCATATTTATTTATCCATTCATATCCATCTTGTTATAACTCCTCTATATTAGCTTCTAGATAATTGTGAGTTGGGTTATTATTGACTCTAAGGGTCATATTGAGTGAACCCACATATAACCATTTATTTATTTATATTTATGTTTAACATTTTAATAAGAAAAAAAAGACAGTATATTTAGCATCTTTTGTAGGATAAAAAGGACTATATATTTAGGATTTTGATCTTTGTAAAGATACTTGTAATTAAAAACTTTCCTAAAAGTCAATTAATATTTATTTATATAATATATTTGGCTTTAGTTTTTTCTATTTAAATATTAGTAGTCATTTATTTATTTTTAGTAAATTATCAATTTTTTTAAAGAAATGTCAATTTCAAATAATGTGTACTTTTTTATATTAGATGTTTCAAATTTAAAAAAAAAAATATCAATTTTAGATCACATTTATTCGATTCTTATTTTCAAATAATTTCAAAATATGTTGAATAAAAAATTATTTTATTCTTAGTTTATTATTTGTTTATTCAATTTTGCAGTCCAAATAAAATATTTTTAAAATATAATTTAAAATTTTAATAGTAAAAAATTTATTTTTTAATGATGGAATTAAAATATAATCTAAAATTTTAACAGTAAAAAAATTATTTTTAGTAGTGACAACAAAATATAATTGTAATGGTAAGAAAAATAATAACAATACAAATTATAAAATAAAATAATATAAAAATAATAATTGTTAAATAGATAAATGGATGGATTGGGTCTGACGCTTTAAGTATAGGTCATGGATTGATCCATGACCCATATAAAATTTTAATTGGGTCATAAATGAATAAATAGGTTATTGTCAATCCATCCATTAGTGACCTAATCCAAATCTATCCAAACCATTCATTTAGCACCCCTAGCTAGAGATAGCAATGGTGAGAACAGTTGCGGAATGGGCAAAAACCAATTGAGTCTGCTAAGCAAGAATGATTTTTGTTCATCAGAAAACACAGTCTACTGGAGTGATGGAAACTAACAGATGCAAGATGTAAAGGAGGAAGACTGGGATAATAAAGAACAAGAAACAAGGAAGCGGAGGGTTGAATGTAAACAATGAAGAAATTTTCATAAATTAAACCAGCCTTGTATTGTTTTATAGAAGGAAAACCATATTACAAGGATGATCACAATTCCTAAAAATCAACTAATTACAATTGCAAAATATATATTTAACAACTAAATTTTTGCTCTGCTGACTACCAGCTAGAGGATTTGTCATGAAAATTTTAGTCGTACATGTCGCATAGTATTTTAATTTTCTCAGAGGGAAGCAGAGGGTTTAGAAAAGGTGTCTATAAAACCCAAGTAGCTAATGTCCAAGTTGCTTGGAGAGGCTGACCACTTGGCCTAAGGTTCTTAAGTCTAAGTTATTCAGGCGTTACATACTGTATAGCACTTATGGTTCCCTGGATATGGGACTTGGAGTATTATATGTATAGCTGATCAAAGTTCCATGTAGAATTTTTTAAAATCAGTATTTTTCTTCAAGGACCATCAACTTTTGTGGGAAAGAGCTGGGTTAGAATGCCAAGGACAGCTTGAATAGTAAAATGCCACACCTTGTTAAGCTGTCTGAAACAAATAAAACAACAAGGCCAGAAGGAACAAACATGGATGTTATAATTCGGTTTTCCTACTTCTGGTTCCTGCACTTTCTTTAGGCATTGCCATGTAGAATGTCAGTGGCTGTCTAAAACAAATAAAACAACAAGCCAGAAGGAACAAACATGGATGTTATTATTCAGTTTTCCTACATCTGGTTCCTGCACTTTCTTTAGGCATTGCCACGTAGAATGTCAGTGGCATCAAGTAAGAGAGGAAGCACCCATGCCTCGCTTGAGATATTTCCAGTCAATAATAAAGAAAATAAAATGGTTTCATTAATTTAAAAATCTAATCATCTGCCTTTAAGCAGATTCTAGAGGAATTGTGGTACCTAACCACTTGTTCAGTGCATAGTCCTTCTAGTTCTCGTTTAGAGTAACGAAATACAAAAAACAATAGGAAGAACCAACATAGTGAAGAAAGCTTTTATAAAACTTACTAGCCTTTAATGTGGTAATGCATTGTAATTCATAAGAAGTATATTGACTGACTGACCTTTGTATCCCATGAAAAGTATCCATTCTTAATTGATACGGCTGGAAGTCCTGGAATAAGAGGTGGATTTGGCTGTAGAATTCTCTCTTCAGCCAGAAATAATTCCTCCAAACGTTGCAATGACACATTTGCATTCACTACCTGTCAAAATAGATTATTGAGTAGACAAGTCAAACCAAGGCTTTCCCGCAGAAAAGCTAGGAATAAGTACAACTTCTATGCTAAAACTATGTTTCTGAGAATCTATTACAGTATAGGCTTTTAAGAAATATATCTACACAGAGAAAAATACTGTCTAGAATATCCAAAAATTAAAATTAAACCTGTTGTGGGCAAAATCTTAATTACATATATAAAATATACCAAATACCGCAAATGTCATATTGCTATAAATTTAATGGATGAGTAAAATCTAATGAAAGAAACCAGGAGAGTTTTACAATGTATAAAAGTCGGTAACTCAGCTAGTAACTAACCCAAGGGAGGTAATCAAATACAGAAAGGTGCTAAGAAAGCTGAAAGAATCAGGAACGAAGACATTGATGCCAAACATAGATGAATGGAGTTCATACAGCACGAAATGATATTCAACTTCAATTTACTGATAGGTGAAATTCCTTGTTGAATATCCACTATAGTTGTTTCTACCCAAAAAAAATCCACTATAGTTGTAAGTTGTCTATAAAACACACGTGTATGGGGCCTAGTAATCATGCAAATTCATCTAATTGAAAATTTCTCTTGTTTTCTTGGAAACAAAAGCCTAAACAGAGAGCCTACTATTTCAGATTAGGAACACTGTTTCCTAGGCTAAACAGATAGTTCAATTCTAACCCTCTCATAAACCCCCTTCAAAATTATTATATACTATATAATCATTGTTAGAGAGTAATATTGATAATTAGGCTATATTAGGGGGCTTGCTTGAAGTGCACCCAAGGTTAAGGGTTTTAGAGTCTTCTTGAGAGCTGTATTTACAAATAGAGCACTAGAGTTAAGTCTTATATAATCGAGCTGTGTTATTTGTTTGAATAATATATTGGAGTTTCTCTCCAACTCTCTCTAGCTTCTCTACTTCTTCCCCTCCTAAATCCCAATTCTTTTCTCTACATGGTATCAAAGCGGTATCATCCACTTCCGGTGACCTCAAAGAAGGTTTGGTTGCCATTGGAATAGTTAGATTACTCTGCATTCTTTCTGTTGCTTACACTGTCATTATGATTTAGTGTGTAAACATCCTACCCACCCTGTACAAAAAAGGAGAGATCTCTGTCTCAGTTTCGCAGATTTGTTTTATCAACCCAGCTTTCAGGCTGTCCTCCGGCAATCAAGGAGGTCAACAGTGGTCGGCAACTCCATCAAAAGTCAGACGTTCCCGGCAAAGCTCTGGTGAGGTTGGAGAGAGAGAGAGAGGGCAGCAGTGTACCCTTCTCTATTGTGACTTTTCTAGAGCTACCTATATGTGGTTGCTGCTTGGCGTAACTGCAGACAGTACTGGCACCAATTTCTGGGTGATCAGTGGCCGTTTCTGCAGTGTTTTAACCCGAGCTCTGGCGAAGTGTGACAGGTTCACTATTTTTCCATTTAGCATGCTTTTAGGCACTCCTTATGCAATTTGAACTTGATCTGGTGTGTTTTTACGTGATTTGAGGTGATATTGGCTTTGGAAAGTCTTGATTCTGGCTAGTTCTTTTCTGGTTTTGCATGATTGGATACTATTCAAACCTGAGCAGTTCTGTTTTTGGTGCTGTGGACTCATTTTATGGTGGATTTTGACACAGAGTTTGAAAGATGATATGTTGATTTTAGAACTCTTTCAGCTCAATTGGGTGCTACTTCACTCTGAAAAACAGAAAATAGTGTGCTTGTATTGGTGAAGATTCAAGTGTTGAATCTTTGGTATAAAACATAAAGACTCTAAAACCCTTAACTTTGGGTGCTCTACAAGTAAGCCCATAATATAACCTAAACTCATAATATAACCTAACAAGTATCAAGGATTTACATCAAAATATACATTTTTAATGTATCATTAACAAATTAGGGACATAAAAGTGATATAGTTTTTCAGAAATGTTAAACCAGTTCTTTTCATTGGACCAAAAAAATGTTTTTACTTATCAAAAAGGAAAATTTTATAAAAGGATAAGAGAGTACAAGAGAAGAGGACAAGGAATCCTCAAAATGAAAAGAAAAACAATCAAGACAACATTGCTTCCCAATTTCTATGCAAATCAAATCGAGCCAATGTAAAGCCCCAAATTGGTTAGATTTGAGACTTGATTATGATATATAAGACACCAAACATGACTACTTTCGCAACTCCGGCTAGTCTTATTGTGAAGTCCCAGATCAGTTGGATTTGAGACTTGATTATAATATATAAGGCACCAAACTTGACTACTTTGATAACTCCGGCTAGTCTTTTAGGCCACGTGGTTCAGGCCAGGCCTAGCACTGTCTTGGGTCAATCAGGCTTGAGGGTGTGACAAACATTATCAAAGCACTAGCCAGCGGTATACTTTGGCAGGTGCTGACCCTGGACCATGAGATTTGATGGGCCTAATGAGGACGTTAGGCCATTTGAGTGGGGGAGATTGTGAAGTCCTAGATCGGTTAGATTTAAGACTTGATTATGATACATTAGGCACCAAACTTGACTACTTTGACAACTCTGGCTAGTCTTTTAGGCCATGTGGTTCAGGCTTAGCAGTTGTCTTGGGCCAGTTAGGCTTGAGGCATGATAGCCAACCCTCTGAAGTAGCCATTAGCTTTTAGCCAAAGAGAGGCTACAAACAATAAACTCATTGTAAGGGATACAAAAGAGTGATGAACTGTTAAACTCATTGTAAATTACACAAAGGAGTTATGACTTGCTAACTTCAAGGTTTACTTAGAAGTCACAATAACAAAATTAGAGACATAAACAGATGTGCAGATGTCAAGTAAATAATTGAATAAAGCATTTTCCTAGATGTTCTTTCTTGATTTTGTTTGTGTTCTCAATTTTTTTTTTAGAAAAAAGGATGTCTTACCTTACCCCTTTGCACTTCTCAACTCATCAGCACAAAATAGTGCAAATATTCATGGGGAAAAATTGAAATATAAAAAATGAAACAGGCAGCCCAGACAAGAGGGAATAACAAACCTGACTTAGTAAATTAGGAAGCATGTTTAAAGGAAAACGCAAGACTGCAAACAAAGAAAGTGAGGTAAAGGCCCTTGCAGGTGTCAATTCTCCACCAAGTAAAGTGAACACTCCAAATGAGCTCACTGTCACAAGAACTGGGATGCTGTTCAGTATAAAACTGTTAAGCTGCAACAGATGACAAAAAGTAAGGAACATAGCCACAGACCTTGACAATATTGTGAACTTACTTTCATCTATTACATTAATCAATTACAAACACTGCCAGAGAATGGTGATTAGGATATATGGTACATCATGCATGCACATATAGAATTAGACAAGTGAAAACATACTTCTACGTTGTTTGATAGAGGAATCAAACTCCATTTAACACAACTTCTGCTGACAGCAATATTCAATTAGATAGTTTATTGATGTTCAAAATTCATTATGCAGGCATCTTGTTTTAATATACAAGGTGGTATAAGTACAAAAACTTCTGCTGACATAAGCATAAGCAACATTCATGCATGGAACCAACAAGACCTGCTAATCTTGAGTATAGCTTAATATGGGATGATATTATAACTTTCCTGTGAAGGCACAAGCTGTCACAATCAGTGGAAGCATATCAATCACTAGAAATTACTCCTGAAACATGCAACTATAGTCATCAATCCAATATATATCAAGCTTAAGAAATACTAACATCATTTCTTCATATTCAGCCTTGGAATTGCTTATGGACCATGACAAATAAATAAACAAAGATCTACTAATACAATGGCTAATGAGCTATTATCTATTGGTCAACCATACTTTCAATCAGTTCAAGTAACCATTTTCTTAAGAATCTTAATCTGAGTGTTAAAAAGGAGAATATGCCATCATTCCTGTGGTCCCAAGAGTTAGAGCATCATGATCATTTCAGGAATGCAGATTGAAAAAATTATCATTAATCTCAAAGTCATGACTCATCATCATGATTCAGGAATTGATTAATTGTAAAGAGAAGGGGAACAGAATATCTAATTTATGCCTAGACTCATACAGCAGATAGTAGTTGGGCTTTGCGGAACCATGACAGCTCATCATCTCGTATGCTCTGAATTCTGGATTGGAAGCTTCTCTCCCATGCATAACATCTGTATTTTATTTTTCAGCATAATGTCAGTACAACACTGTAGTTAAGACAGAAATTTGTACTCACATACTAAGATTTTCCATTCGTTCATACTTTACAGTATCCATTGCAAGCAGTATTTCATTCATGAGGCCAACTCGCTTGTCTGTCTGGTGCAGTCCTTCCTTGGTTAGCTTTCGCATTTTGCTAATCACAATTGTCTGTTTTGAAGAATGATATGTGGTTACCATCTTTGTGGGAAAAAACCCATAAAAGATAATAGAATCAATTCAAATCTAGAAGACGAGCAACATATATAAGTTTTCTCCTATCTAAATTGGATAACTGTCCAAAATTTCCACCCTTAGGTAAAATTACCTGAATCCAAGCAGTATTTTTCATATACATGATGTTTCATGCAACCTATCTAACACACAACAGGAATTTGGAATTTCCCAAACAACATAAATTCTTCTCTTGATAGCAGAAACAGTCAATTATTCAATATGTAATGTTAAAGGGCATCATGTGATACAATGAATTCAGAAGGTGTGGAGTACACAATATAAAAGATCCACAAAAACCAATTCTATCATGGTAAATTGAAGAATAGGCAAATCCTCTATGTAGTTCCATAATATCATCAGTTTAATATTGCTACGGCCATCAACAATTGCGTGAGTCACATTATTAAATATTCCAAAACTCAAATAAAATGAAAGTAGACATATAAAGTAACATAAATGTAATATAAATACAAGTGTAAGCAGGGAAAGAGCGTGCCTGCATTGGGACCATGAGAAGTAGCATTAGTGATCCAACAAGTGAAGCAACACCTAGTAGCTGGTATAGAAGAATCATAGCTATGATGATACGAAATGGGGCAGACCAAAGTCCATGAAGTTGTTGACATATTTGCTGCACATGGTAAAGAAAACTTAGCAATGAAAATTATACCATCTAAATTCTCAACTCTTTCAGGATTCTCAAGCAACAAACATAATAAACTATTATTACAGAAGTATTTCCAGTTTAGAGTTTGCATATCCATCATATAATCATACAAGCACTGGGAGAAAATAAAACTGAATTATGTTAAGCCTGATAATCGTGGTAGGCCTATTTTGCCTCAACCTGACTCTCTGGATCACATGTGCTCATCAAACAATAACAATTTCGAACGGGTTCTGCAGTTTAGTTTACATCAACCCCAGGACATCCATTGGCTTGAACTTTGGCAACAATAGGTAATTTAATAAGGTGAACAGCATCATAAATCACCCTGACAGTATATTACACGGACACTGATATGTGTATCCAACACGACATGATACAGAGATACAGATATTTTTTTTAAATTTAGGATATGAGTCCAGCAATGCATTGTAAATAAAATTTTAAAAAATATTGAAATATATAAATTAAGGATATAGTATTAAAATTTGCAAAGAAATTGCAATAACAAGATCAAATCAAACTATAACAATTATCCAACCAAACTAAGTAAAAAATAATGATTTGTAACAAACATGAAATATTTGTTGTCATGAAGTCTACAATTATATTAATTACAGACAGTCAGACATATATGCAGGAGTATTGTATGTGAATACAATATGGCAACACTCATAAAGTATCCATGCAACATACCTGCCCCAATCCAGTATCATTTATAATCAAAATTGTATTCTGGATTAGGAAGAGAATGACAAAACTTAAACCAATATCTGTGTTAGAGAGTAATATTAATAATTAGGTTATATTATGGGCTTGCTTGCAAAAATTTATAACCCAAAATATTTGTGTTAGGTACGGGTTTGAGGTATGAGAGATTCTTGAGTGCTTATGAGGTTATGTGGGAACCCTTGTGGAGGTTTGGGAGGGATGTAGGAATAGTAGTTAGGAAGTTGTGGGGCTATAGTTGAGAGCCTTCACACACATTATCCTGTAATTTTGATACTATGAATATCTTTCTATCCGTGGTTTTTTTGTCCAAGAGTTTGGGGTTTGTCCACATTAAATTGTTTCTCCACCATGACACAAATTCCATATCAAGCAAGCCCATAACATAACCTAATTATTAATATTACTCTCTAACAATATGTTTCAAAATTATTATGGAATAGGTGCAATATGTTGATCTTGTTTCACTAAATCCTTTTAACTATTGTTGAGAAAATAATTAAGGTTTAGAGAGGGAAGAAGTAGAGAGACTAAAGAAAACTGGAAGAGAACATTGATGTATTATAGAATCAATAAGACAGTTGAATTACATAAGACTTAACCCTTTATTTATATAAAGCTACTAAGAAACACAAACACACAAGGATTCTAATACCTTTAATCTTGGGTGCATTACAAGCAAGCCCACAACCTAACATAAGCCTATCATATAACCTAATTACTGATATTACTTTCGAAGACTCCCTTTTAAGCAGAAGCTTACAAAGCTTAAGCTTGATACATAGACTTGAATTCCCAAAATTAAAATGCAATAAAACATAACTATGCAGAAAACTCGATAAACTTCAAACTCCATAAACAACTTGCGAACAACTCCCCCTTAATGCAAACATTCACAAACCCTAAAAACCTAGGAGAAACTCAGCAGAAATAGCTTCCAAAAGTGTTCTCAACTTCCTTACCAAAAACATCAAACCTTGCACAACTGGCCCTTCAACTAGTACCCCGACCACTTTTTACGAGCACAAACCAAGCATGAATCAATCCAATTCTAAACAAGCAAAACCAATGGTCTAAATCACTTCAAATAGAGGATTAGTGCTCAAAATCACATGAAGACACCAAAAATTAAATTTTCAAATATGCATAGCACAAAATAGAGGATAACGGATAACCTCACCAAATTAGACTTACGCAAACACAAGTCATGCCAAACAATGCTCTAAATCACATGAAGGCAACAAAATTCACCAAGCAGTGCTCCAAATCACATTAAGGCACCAAAATTACAAGCCGCTAAACAGTGCTTTAAATCACATGATGACACCACAATTCATCAAACAATGCTCCAAATCACAGGAATACACCAAAATTTGCCCAATAGTGCTCCAAGACATCAAAGCACACAAAGGACGCTGCCATCATGGA
This sequence comes from Saraca asoca, assembly GCA_026873985.1. NCBI lineage: Eukaryota > Viridiplantae > Streptophyta > Magnoliopsida > Fabales > Fabaceae > Saraca > Saraca asoca. The sequence continues at coordinate 11,742 of JANHAO010016610.1, forward strand.
GAACTCGACAAGCCCAAGCAACACTAGACCATAAAATGCAACATCCTTGCCCATGGAAAAAAAACACTTAACCATGGCAGCTTGAATATTGACCAAAACTACAATCGATGACCCTTGAGAGGCACAACCAAACCATAGAACATCCAGGCCAAAACACCAAGAAAACAGAATTGCCCAGTTCTGAATTAGCATCAAATCATTCTCCAAACAGCATGAAGCCAACCAGCAGAACAATAATCAACCAAATCACATAAAATACCACCAATCACCAGAATTGCATGAAATTGTGCTTCAAAGACATAAAATTCAGCAACACCCTCCATAGGGAAAAAAAAAAAAGAAAGAACAAGCAGCTTATCCAGACTACCATAAGACCAAAATCGAATAACCCAGAGTCCAATCACTCAAAAAAGCGCAGATCAGGTGCAGAATCAGTCAACAACAGCAAGAGAAGATCAGAAAACACCAAAATTTTACCATAGAGGAATGCCTAAAATTCAAAATGCCAAGGATTCAATCACCGAATCAGAAAACCAACCATGTAAGAAAATTCAGAAGCTGCCAGAAGCGTTGTCTCTGGAAGTGCGTCGCTGGAAAGTGCTCCACGTGCCCTCACATGCAGCCACTCTCCTCTGTGCATGGGCCTCACACGCCACCCAAAACTAAGCACATGTGATGCACACACCACCCAGAATGCATCGTCAGTCTCCTACACGCTCTCAGGTCAATTCAGAACTGATTTTTGGTTACCAAAGCTTCCTGAAACATGTCAAACGGACCAGAAATGATCATTGATTTGCACAACTTGTAACTGTCGCAACTGGCTCTGACCCTCATCGGAGCTCCAACCTTCTATGCCATTGATTGCATCCCTCATGGACTTTTCATCAGTGGTGGTCACATATCCAAACCTCTTAACCTTGCTGTCTCGCGATAGTTAATAACCTTTGATTCGATGATTTGGCTGAATTGAGACAATGCCTTCTTGAGAGCATCATTGTCGAAAGGCAGCAACACACCTTCGTACCTTTTTCCCTCAAAATATTAATTTTTTTCTTTAGTATTAAGTTCTTCTTTCTTATTTTTCACCAACAAAAAAAAAATTAATCAACACTAACAATGAAAAAATAAATAAACCTAAAAACATCTACCAGAACAACTACTCTAAACTATTTTTTCTTTTTCTTTATTTTTTTTTTGGACAAAATCGAATAAGTCATGATAACAAAACAAATCTAAACCTAAATTCTACATCTAGAAGTGATATAACCCACAAGGCCTTAAGGCAGATGATACCGCTATGATACCATAGTAACAAAATAATTCAGGTTTGGAAGGAGAAGAAGTAGAGAGACTAAAGAGAATTAGGAGAGAATACTAATGTATTATAGAATCAATAAGACAGCTGAATTACATTTATATAAAGCTACTAAGAAACACAAATACACAAGGACTCCAATACCTTTAAACTTTGGGTGTCCTACAAGCAAGCCTATAACAAAACTAAGCCCATAATATAATATTAATATTACTTTCTAACGACTATTGTTCAATATAAGCAGAGAATGTACCTGTAGTGCATTGGCATCTGTTGTCATCATATTCATAATCTTCCCAGAAGAGAAATTCCTACGACTCTCATGAGTTAGCCTCAAAGATTTGCGAAATACAGCAGCCACCTATTTCCAAACAATCATGATCCACCAAACAGAAAACAAAGTAACTTATAAAAGGCCAATTCACTTAGGAACCTCATTGGATGAGATAGGTGGGTGGACTTTGTGATCAGAAAGAAAGCATACCAAAGTTGACCTAAGCCGGAAACCAACACGCATAACATTCTGGAAATACTGAGCTTCACATATAACACCAAATGACTGAAAAGAGTTGAATCCATCTGTTAATTTTCTTTTTCCTTTTTCTTATTACGCATACAAACAAGTGGCTATAAATGGATAAAAATTCCATCCATTTGTAAAATTATAACTATAAGCTCTATTATTGTTCATGGGCAGAAACATATATGATAGGAGATGATAGGAGGTATCTACATATGAAAACTGATATTTAGGAAAGATTATGAAGTCAAGAAAATAAATATTGCCAACACTATTTTGGATGAATTCTTGTTATATCAATTATAAGATATAGTATTAAGAGTTGTTAAGAGGGAGAGATAGAGAAGATATTATGATGAAGCAGTGCTCTACAATGAGCCAAGCATGTGTATTTATAATGAAGATGTATACAAGAGATAGAGTTCAAATAGGACTATAATAGGTCTAAACTTATCATTTATCCTAACCTACATAGGCTTATCACTTATCCTACATAAACTTATCACTTTAACAAACTAACATATTCACTAACACTCCCCCTCAAGCTGGAGCATAGATATCAAACATGCCCAACTTGTTACAAATATCATCAACCCATTTTCCCAAAAATGCCTCAGTAAACAAGTCAGCAAGTTGATCTCCAGTTCTGATATGCCAAAGATCGATTATTCCTTCTTGGAGTTTCTGCCTAACAAAATGACAATCAACCTCTATATGCTTTGTTCGTT
>JANHAO010016611.1:0-14312 GCA_026873985.1 Saraca asoca
AAGGGGGAGGGTGGAATAAAATGAAATATCTGTATGGCATTGTGGATGGAAAAGGAGGAAAATCTGATCGGTTCTGGTTACTACTAGAATTATCTGGATCCAATCAGCATTCTATAAATAAAAAGAAACACATTCTGAAATACAAAGAAGTAAGATAACAAAAGTATCAGGAATGGATAATAATAATAAGCACATATTGTATTTCTGATACATAACACAATGAATGTAGTTGGGCCACCATGTATTTGTTTCCTACTGCGTATACGGCCCATATGATTTGTTTATGGATGTATTGTATAAAATTGTAATATTTATTATATCATGTTTGTGATTAAGTCTGGATGCCCAGTAGATTATTATTGTTCAGTCTGGGCCACTGTATACATATATATTTATTTGTTAAATTGTTTATTAGGTTCTGATGAAATAATGCCTTGAGCCTTGGTGTCCAAATTATAGGGGAGACTCTGTCAAATTTTTGGCAGGAATAAAAGAAAATTAAAGGTCAAAATGTATAGTTAGGCTTGTAGAAGATCGCAAGGTCTCCTACAGGCAATCTTCTACACCGATCATGAGCTTGGGAATTGGGTCGTGACATAGGCTGTATGCATAAGTTATTATCACAATTTATCAACATTTATTTGACCATAATAAGTTAAGGCTCCTTGTTCATCTTTTGCCAAACTTAAATTTCATTCCTTCTTCATTTTGTCAAGCAACCTGCTTACATTCACATCCTAAGCCAGTGCCGCCATAATCTGATCAACAAGTGGAAATTATACCTATACATCTACCATAAGTATCCTAAGTTTTGATATTTGAAATTGGATTCCATGGGCTACCACCTTGTGTGACTGTTGAATGATTGGTCTCCTTCACACATCAATATGAGCGAGACTCCCTATAGACTTCCTACTCAACGCATCAGCTACCACATTGGCCTTATCTAGATGGTATAAGATGGAACAATCATTGTCCTTTACAAGTTCCACCCAATGGCATTGTCTCAAGTTCGAGTCTTTCTGCTTAAAGATATAATTCAAACTCTTGTAATTAGTGTAGATCTCATATGTTTTTCCATAAAGATAATGGCATTAAATCTTCAATACAAACACCAACTAACCATCTCCAAATCATGGGTAGGGTAATTTTGCTCATGCTTTTTGAATTGCTATGATGCATAGGCTATAACTTTACTATGCTGCATTAAAGCACATCCAAGCCTAATCTTAGAGGCATTATAGTAAACAGTATAGTTGCCACTACTCATAAGTAATACCAACACTAGTGCCGAGGTCAAAACTCCTTGAGTCATTGAAAACTTGCTTAACATGAATCAGACCACATAAATTTGGCATGTTTTAGAGTCAACCTGGTCAAAGGGGCTGAAATTCATGAGAAATCCTTCACAAAATGGTGATTGTATCTAGCCAAACCTAAAAATCTATGAATTTTAGTTACTGAGGGGGGGGTCTAGGCCAATTTTGAATCACTTCCACTTTCTTGGAATCTATACTAATACCTTCCTTGGAAAATCATGTGTCCTAGAAAAGTCACACTAGACAACTAAAACTCATACTTTGAAACTTTCACATACAGTTGATGTTCTTTAGGAGTTTACAAACCTATCCTGAGATGCTACTCATATGCTTGGTAACTACAAGAATACACTAAGATATCATTAATGAACACGATTACAAATTGATTAAGAAAAGGTCAGAAAATCCTATTCATCAGATCCATGAAAGCTGTCGAGCATGAGTTAATCCAAACAACATCACCAAAAATTCATAATGACTGTATCGAGTACAAAAGGCAATTTTTCAAATGTCTTCTTTTTGGATTCATAACTAACGATAACATGAATGCAAATCAATCTTAAAAAAGTATTGGGCACCTTGAAGTTGATCAAACAAGTCATCAATTCTTGACAAGGGATATTTATTTTTCACTATAACACTATTTAACTACCTGTACTCAATACACAACCTCAAAGTTCCATCCTTCTTCTTCACAAATAACATTGGAGCTCCCTATGGTGAAATGATGGGCTAAATGAAACCTTTATCTACTACGTCTTGCAATTGTGCTTTCAATTCAACTGGCATTATCTGGTAAGGTGGAATAGAAATGGGGTTAGTACGTGGAAGAACATCAATGCAAAACTTAACTTCTTGCTCTAGTGGCATTCTAGATAACTCTTTAGAAAAAACATCTAAAAACTCTCGAACCACTGATACATCTTCTGCCTTCTACTCTAGTTGTTCTATGTCCCTAATATAGGACAGATACACTTAAAGTGGAAATAAGGATAATAGGAACATTACTCTTATCTCCCTGAATTAAAAAGGGATCTCTATCTGGTATATAAAAACTAACCAGCTTATTGTGACAATACACACATATATGATGTATTGATAACCAATCAATGCCCAAGATAACATCAAATCAACCATATCTAACACAATCAAATCAGTAGGTAAAATAGTTCCATGCATATTAATTCCATAAGAAGATACCATATTATAAGCAATCAATGTCTAACCTAAAGAAGTAGATACCAACAACTATAATTATAAAGGGAATTGGGGTCTAGCAAGTCATAGTGCAAGAAAAATAGAGATAAATGAGTAAGTTCCACCTAGATCAAATAGCACATGAGTTGGAATAGAGTGGAAAGATAAAATACCTATGACTATCACATTGGAGGCTTGAGCGTCTTGCCTAGTCAAAGCATACACTCTAGCAGTAGTTCCATGTTTACTACCATAACCTCTACCAAAAGATCCTGTATCTCCCTCTCTCCCACCAAATTCAAATGGTGAAGGTCTCGTAGATGCTGCAGATTCAAGTAAAATATTTCTTGATGCAGCCGTGGCCCTATTGCCATTAGGTGGGGCCATTAAATAAGGATAATCTCTCACTATGTGATCCATCTGACCACATCTAAAGCAAGCTCTAATTTCCCATCTGTAAACCCCTAAATGAATTTTTTCACAAGTTTGACATGGTCTTGGTGCCTCAGGCTTAATCAAAATAGGGTAATTAGAGCTAGATCCTCTAGAAGAATGATGACTCGAAGAAGTGATGCCTGCTGGTCTCTTACTTGGATTAATTCTACCCGGGTCCCGTGGTGGGAACTACATATTAGGCCTCCATGTAACACATTAGAAAAATAAATAAAAATAATTTAAAACCTGGTGGAGTAAAATGAAGGTTTTAAATTTTTTGTTGTTGCCAAAGCATGAATTTTCCCCTTATCTAGAGGACTATAATGAGAATGTTGAAGTTTTGTTAGGGCCAAAATGTAATTTTCCCCTTTTACTTTTTATTTCTTTTATTTGGGTGTAGACTTTGCAAACCTTCTTCATTTTTCCCCTGAAAAGCTTCACTCCTGATCTCCTTTTTGTCTTTCTCCTTCATCTCTTCGACAAACCTAACAATTCCTTTCCTATTCTTTCTATTTCTTTAGCTTTTCCTTTTTTTTTTTTGGCTAGCTATTTCTTCTTTGTCTTGCACCCAAAACAAAGCCAGTAGCTTTGGCTTTGCTTTTTCCATCCTCTTCTCCTTTCTAGAAGTCAAAAACTGCCAAAGTTTAGCCATGACAACCAATATAGTTTTTCTTCAACTTGATACGTCAAGTTTCTGAGTTGCTGCCTATATTTTATAGGCCATCATTGTCGTATGTAACCTAATTGGAACCATCGTTCGAGTCTTTCTTGCCACCGATCTAGGTGAGGCCAACCAGCAGTGATTATCAACAACTAATAATTGCTATTCGCAATCCCCTACTTGGATTTCCCTGAAACATATCTCTTTTCCTTTATTTCTACTTTTACTTTTCTCCTTGTCATTGAGTAGCTCAACCCTAAACTTGGGACTACCTCAATTATGATCGGTAAGCTATTCATGATGTCCTCCAACTAGTGTTGGACTACTGTCACTGTGTCATTTATGGAGGAAGCTGACCTCAGCCAAAACTAACTTGCGCTGCCTTGTTTAGGTTCAGGGCCCAACTTGGATCAGTGGCAACTTTAGCTCAATTTAAGTTTCTGTCATGGTCACTAGAGCTTCCAACTCTAATTTCTAGTGCCACTATTGAACTTTCATCACTCTCATCACATGTTTTCAGTTGATGACCATCTGTGAAGCCTCACATGAGCCACCTGATGCGAGGTACCCAGCTTAGATTACAAACCCAACAACAAAGGTGTCAGTTTTTATTGGTGTTGGGAGCTGTTATATAAAGATGGTGAACAATGGAGTTGTATCACCAAGTGGGGCTGGCATTACTAGGAGAAAGATATGCCATTTCAAAGTTCCTTGGTCTTGCTGATTTGAATGCTACAAGTGAAAGCCTTGGTTTCTGAGAGGAAGCTTTGGCTTCGATTTTTGAAGTCTCTTTTGTGAAGATTATGATAAGAACATATGGAAGGGCAAATGGATATTGCAAAGTGTTGAAGAGGTACAAGTGTTTATATCTTGGTATAGATGATAATAGCAAGGTATTGATCATAATAATTGTTATTCATGATTTATTTTACAACCAACAAGTGTGGAGGAAATATATACAAGCAAACCCAAAGAAGGTGTTGCAATCACTCAAGAAATGTATGTTGTGGCTTTCACTTATTCGCCAATCTATTTCCTTCAAAGTTTTTAATATTGAATGTGGCTTTGGGGTGGAGGACTCAAGATCTCTTCATGAACTAGAAGTTTGCAATGATGCCATAAAGCTTTCCGGATACATATCTAGTCCTTGTAATAGTTTTACCTTGAAAGCTTTACAGTACGTTTATATAAACTCACAGTTTGTTTGCAAGGGTATCAATTTAGTATGTTTAAAAAAAAAAGAAATTTAGGGTTATCTTGATGTTGAGGTGAGTGGATAATCCTACTCTTTTGTAAATCCTCTTTTATAAAACAAAATAATTTATTATCTGAAGTATTACAATTTCTAAGTAATTGGATTCTTGATGTTAGCTTATCTCGAAATTTCAACTATATGTTGTATATCTAAAAATAATTTGTTGTAGTGTACTTATGCATTTTATAATAATTAATATTTATAGAATTAGTGATTTCATTTTACCATGATATTGAATTTCTAATATTCCTAAATTATATGCGACTTGAAAAGAATGATAATATTTTCTAAACTTTGATTGGAATTGTTTCTTATTTCTAGATATATCTAGTATTATAATGCTTTTTGATGGATTATTAGCTTTTGAAATCTTGAATCCATTGGAAATTTATTAGAAAACCTTCAAGTGCACTTATGATAAGAATACCTATTAGAGGAATTAGGGGGAGAATATCTGAATATTTAATTAGTGTGTTTGGTATATTACGACGATATTTGTTAGGTACAATTACCTTTAGGAATTATCTTTTAGATTCTAATTGTATTTTAGAAAAAGAAAATCCAAAATATTTTGTTACTTGAATATTGATAAATTTTAGAAAATCTTAATGATTTTTCCTGTGTTTACCTCATGATGAGTATTTCTCACAATATTATACTCTGTTACACTTTTTAATTTATTGATTACTGTATTTACTGACTTGACTTTTTTAATGAATTAAAGTTTTAAAATTTATTTTGAGGTTGTTTCTTTTAAACTGGTAAGCTCATCTTTAAGAATGCATGTTTTACCATTTACATTTTGAACATGAACTACAAACTGAGTTTTGATTTTTCTAAGGGATTATCTGCTCACTGAGTTTCTATGAAACTTACCCTATTGTTCTTCCTATTTTTCAAAGCCTAAAGTCACCCCTACCATCCACCTTCACCCATCTGGTTCAAGATCTGCTCCTTGACTAAGTAGTTTATTTCCTGTGGAGTTTAAGGTATATAAATGGTGTAAATGTTAGCAGTTGGCATAGTCGCAATATGCATATGTTTTATCTAAATATTGCCCAATAGGTTATAGAATTGTGTTGTTTGGTTCGTTATAATCTTGATTTCTACTGTACAAGTGGTGTAGAGGGTGTGTTGCCCTTGTTTGTTGTACTGGCTTTATACTCGGAAGTCTAAAAAATAAAGGAAACTCTACCAAATTTTTTATAGAAATTAAATGTAAATATATAATTTTTACATCGATTTGGTTGTGGCTTTGATGTCAAATTAGAAACGAGTTTGCATTATTAGGCTTGTAGAGAGTTTTCTAATAGTGACCTTCTATGCTGGTCATATACCATGGATTAGGATGTAACACTCCATGAAAGAGGTGCACTAAAAGCTAAAGATGATGGTCTTCCAGAATCTCCACTTGTACTCTCATATCTTGATCTCTTTGTCGCACTACCTTGAGCCTTTCTGTCTTTCTTTCTTTCCGTAAACATCACTTCTAATTCTATGGCTTGGTTATAAACTTGTTCACATGTAGTGCCCTCAAAAACTTGAACAATATTGAAGTAATTATGATTGAGACCATCAACAAATTTCTTCGCTTATTCCTCTTTGTAAAAATCATGTGCCTTGCAAACTAAGATGAGTAAAGAAATTGGACAGCATACGTAGAGACTGTTAACCTTTTCTACTTTAGATTGTTAATTTCTTACAATTTAGCATATCTTGCCTTTCAAGAAAGAATTATTGTAGGAAAGTCATATGGAATATTTCCCAAGTGTTTGTTGTTTCCATTCTGATCTATGACTCTTCTATCCCCAGTACCAATTCATAGTAGATCTATCAAGTTGGAATCCAGCTAGCCTTATAGCAACTTCATCTAGGCACTTAAGGACCTACCATAACTATTCAATCTGATCCAAAAATATGAAAGGATTCACTAAAGACTCAAAACCCAAATAACGAGGAGACTTGAGCTTTTAAAATTCTTGGAGGTAGTCTCTAAAGCTCATAGGTGTTAGCCCTACAAGAGGTGGACAGGGTGATGGTAAATGTGTTTCTAGCCCTTCCTGTCATTGTCTTTGAAGTCTATGTTAGGTCAGTTTATCAGCAAACTCATTTATAGCTCTTTGCAAATTTCTTGCCTACATCGGGACATCCAAAGTAAATGGGCCTACTAAAGCTTTAGAAGTAGAAGAAGCATTTGTCTCATGTTGAAAAGTCTCCAATTGCACTTTTTCACGTGTAACCCTGCATCAGCCTTTAGCATGGCATTGGCTTCGGCCTTTAGCTCTACTCCTACCTCAAGGTGGTGGTGGTAAAGAGGATGGTTCATGTGAAGCTTTCTTGGACACTTCTTTAATTTGGCATCCAATATGAGCTAGAGATCTAGTCCTAGGTAGCATCTCCTTATTATCAAGCAAAAGGATTAGTTTAAGTAATATTCATATATGTATGTATGTAGAAACGAAAGATTTAGGTACTGCAGAGATTTTCAACATATTTCATGAAGTGGATATCAACATATTTTTATTCATATTTTGTGCTCTTGGGTACACTAACACAAACTCAGTATGTCTATCCCCATTTTAGTAGTTGGAAACCTCTAATTTTGCACCTAGACTCTAAACCATACTCTAATACTAACTTTGTCAAGCCCTGATTCATGACACGTGACCGGCGTAGAAAGTCACTTATAGGTAACTCTTTACAAGCTTAACCATGTAGTAAAACTATTGATATTACATGGCTCATATGTGGAGAAAGATTCGACAGATATAAAACATGTAGGACATGAGGATAAATCTAAACAACACTGACACATTAATTGAAATATTTTATCAAATTTCTAGCAAAAATCTGGTAGAGTTGCCAAATACAACCATTAATATGCATTTGTGCCCGCAAAAGAAGTCCCCCTAATTAAGGAGCAGACTTAAATTTAGATGGATGTGGGTGAATAGTGGGAGTGGCCTTAAGCTCTGAAAACATGAAAGAAAACAAAGTGAGTTTCTTAGAAACCCAATGAGCGAATAATCCTCCTAAAAACCAATGGTTAGTTTACAAATCATGTTTAAATGCAATATAGTAAAACATGTATATATATATATATACATAGATATAAACATCAATTTGTAAATATTTTACCAAATCTGAAGGCTTCAATTGATTGAGAAAAACAATTACAATAAGTGTACCAGTCTTCAAGTCAAAATAAGAAACAAATGCAGCATTTTGCATAATAGTTATTGTTTATGCAATAGGGGATTCTTTCTCAAGTAATCGAATGATAGGAACATTTCAAATTTTTAATATATGAGTAGAATCCAATGGATAATTCCTAAAGGTAACCTTACTTAACATATATCAATCATCATCATTCACCTTATTTTTCCAACAAATATTCTCCCTTTATTCCTCCAACAAATATAATTTTACTTATAAGTGCACTTGAGGGTTTTTCCAAAGGAATTTGCAAAGGATCCATAAAAAAATGCAATATAAACCAAGAAGGAGATATCCATTCTTTAAACAAAATTCATTTGCAATTCAATCAATATCCATGCAACATTTCATCATTTGTTGTTTCAATTATATTTTCACTGGGTTCAAAGTAATTCAAATCGAATATATGAAACAAATTGGCTTGCTAATAACACAATAGTGCTAGCCCTATAGGGTTAAGCTTTCAATGCCAAAATCATCAAAATATAGTTTGTCATATCTAAAACATAAAATTTCAAGTATAAAACATCCATAGGAATTCATTAGTTTCAAAATTTCCATATATTATAAATTTGAACTCAATTATCTCAACTATACTTTTGCAATACCAAATTTTAAAAAGAAGGATGAATTATCCATTCACCTTGGCTAAGTTTTTAAGAATTCAATTTCCTAAAAAGAACATGCCAAATTCCAAGAGGGGATAAACCATAAAAAATTTGGACATTGAGTTCAATCTAGCAATTTAGTATAGCCAATATAAGAATTGATCATAATCTTATGCCACTAAAGCAACAAGACCTAAGGTTAAAAGTTAGGATAACAAGGCGAGAACACATATTTGAATTTTTGGGAAAAGTTTTAGGTTTGGAGAAATTGCACGTGCTTCTCTAATAAGCTCATGAGTTGAATATGATTTAATAGACAAGCTTCAACATTCATCATAATTAAGGGCTTAGGGTTTGATAAATTAAAAAAACAATGGAAATAACTTAAGTAACATTGCTAAAAATAAGGAAGGACATTTTTGCTATAATTATTATCTTATGGAAAGCAACTACGACTAGCCAATTTGCTAGCCTAACTTGAAGCACATGAGGAGTGCTGACAGGCTGAATGAACAGTAGTTCAAAAGGTGAAGGGGAGGTGCCATTTATGTTCAACTAGGTAGTTGAAACGACTAACAATTTTGAAGGCCTTGCTGGCAATGGAGCCTCACTTCAGATCAACCAACTATGGCCAGCTAGCTAGCTTCGATAGCAAGCGTGGTGGTGTTGAAGTGTGCTGGTGGCATCGAAGCATGCCTCACTAGATCTTGATGGTAGCAGCAACAAAAGTGATGGCCAAATAGCTAGAACTGCACGGTCGATGGTTAAGGATGGCATTTGTATGCTATGAGTAAGTAGAACAGGAATGGTTTGAGAGGTAGAATAAGGGTGGTCCAAAGGAGAAGTTGAGACTAGAAGAATGAAGTAGGAGCTGATCGACTGATGCTAAAGAAGTAGGGCTATCAGGAGAAAGAAAGAAGAAAATTGCAAGAGCTCAAGGAAAGAGGGTTCAATGCTAGAGAAAAAAAAAAGAAAAAGGAAAAATTACCTTTTAACCACAAAATAAAATTAAAACAATTCATATACTACACTTATTTACAATATTACTTATTGGAAAATCTCGTAATCTTACAAATACTATTATTATTATTATTATTATTATTATTATTATTAAATGTTACACTAATTGTCCAGAAAATAACCTTAAGACAAGAATTATGCTAAGCAAAGCTACATTTCAAGCCACAACTTCCATAGCTATATTTTTATGCATATTGCTTTCTTGCTTATAATGGGAGCATAATTTTAGACCATTCACTACACAATTTTAAGTAGACATGAAATAGGAAGATGAGAACTCAATCCTAGCAATAACAGTGGCCTAAGAGAGTAAAATCTACAAAATTGATTCTATCGACACTACAATGAAAGGCAAAAAACAAAACAAAGAAATTGGCTTTCACTTCCACTTTCGATGCAATAGCAATAAAAATTGTACACTTGGGCACTTAATTTCACTCTATTAAACATATAACTGAGCAAAATCGATAAACATCAAAATGGATGCCGAAATCCTCACCAAGAGCAATTTACAAAAGGTACCAAGGGCGATATGCTTTATAAAACAAATTCCTCAAATCACACATAAACAAAGCAACTGAAGTTGAATCAGACGCTCAGAAACCTCTACTTTGGAATCAAACACTTAACATTATTTCAGAGCATTAGGATTCGTGGAATTCTAGTGCTTTGCGAGGAGAATTACACTAAAACCAAGAGTGATTAAGAACGATAGGATAATATGAATTTGAGGATTCGACTAGTTTCCTACTTCCTATCATGGTTTATTGGCTTTGTAGGTCTGGAGTAGCACACAACCATCCTGCTTATCTTAACACTTTTTTATAGAAAATATATTTTTTTTTTCAAAAACAAATTTGTTTAAGATGTAAAATAAAAAAAATGAAAATTTTGTCATTACCTTTGAAATCAATTTTTTTTTGTCATCCAAAATATAATTTTTTATTTATTTTTTCCTTCTTCTTTTTTTTTTTATAAAATCCCTTTATTTTAAAACAATAATCCACAAAAGTTACTAACAAAATTAGAATGTGACATTTTACTAAAATAACTCCAAATAAAACATAAAACGTCAAAACGTTCTATCGTCAATAACTAATAAAATAGAAACAAACATTTCATCAACAAGCCCTAATATAATTGATTCAAACATGATTTTTAAAAATCAGACTAGAATAGAGATTTGTATGATTAATCATTTAATTTGATCATAAAATCATTTTTACAATCATATCAAATTAAAATATTAATGTTGCAACAAGTACAATGATTGTATTTTTCATATCAAATTTAAGTTATATTTTTTTTCACCACATCTTCATTCATATTTTAAATCCTTGCATTGTTGAACTGCTCTAGTTGCACCTGTTGTACATTTACTCTTAATTTTACTGATGGTTTCGTCCACTTGCCATGATTTCTCATTCAACACTTCTTGATCCACTCCAAGAGCCATGGTGTCATCCTCGAAGTACTAAGAAACTAGAAGAGACACTTCTTTCTTCATATTCTCTATATCCAACCTCATTAATCGATCTTCAGCTTTGGTTAGTGTTTGACTTGCAAAGCCCACTTTGTCCAGCATGTTGTTTCTTCTATTATAATCAGGCATATCCATGAACTTATTTAGCACCTATTGCAGACGATGTGGGCCTTGTGGCGTTATCTCAGCCTCCCTGTTGAAAGGGTTGAAAATGATGGCACATGCATCGATACCATACAGTGTGCTGATTTCATTCACCTTTCTTAGTATTGAAGTCTAGCACTTCCTGTATGTAGCCCTTTGAGCTTTGTCATTGCTGATAAATTCAAACTTTGTTCTCGACCTTCCCATGATCGATTCTGAGATTAAAAAAAAAAAAGAGGAATTTTTTTGATAAAGAAAGAAAGAAAAGAAATGAGGAAATGTTTTTACTCTGTTACCCCATAAATCTTTGTTGTTTATGTAGTTATATTACTCAACAAACCCCTTGATAGTTGGATTACAATTAGGCCCGACAATAAGCAAACGAAGAAAAATATCATTTTATTGCCATTTATGTGAATGTTTTGAGATTTAATTGGTGTGTTAAAAGGGATTAAATTATAATGAAATCTAATATTCTCCTAAGCTTCTAATTGTGTTACCATTTATGGATGGATATGTGAAATTTGGGAGATCATGGTATATAACACATCTAATTTTAGTAAGGTAATTAAATGGTGTTAGCCTAGATTATTCTAAGCTACTGTTATGGGTGAAATCCGAAACCTCCTTAGTGGGCTGACAAATGGCCCAAGTACTGCAAAACCTCAGCTCGTCAAGATGCTCAAAACGCTAAGTTCCAGCTTGTGCCACTAGCAACCTCCTCTACGCAAGCTTGCTCCAACAAGAACAAGCTTGACCTTGCTACCTCAGAGACAGCAGCTTCCCCAGGCCGAAGGACCTGGCTCGCGAGGTGCAACCATCAACCCAGGAGCTCATTAAGCAAGAGACAAGCATATGCCATGCCCAACAGACACATGGGGCCCATTTGCAAAAAGCAATATGTCGAAATTGATTTGCAGGATTTTTATTCAGTCCATTCTATCTTATACAATAAATATTTGACGACATGTAAAATTACAATCGTAACCTCCCCTCTTCTATAAATAGAAGGAAGGAAATGAACATGGGGGAGGACAGAGAAAAAATATACTGAAACTCTATAAAAATATTTCCAGATCAATACATTACTATGACCGTAGGGTCCGGTACTATCTGGATTTTGCCAAACTACGTTAAAAGCTTTGTGTTCCTTATTGCTCTACATCTTCTTCTAGTCTTCTGCATTCATTTACTATATTTACAACCAGATTACAATTTAAGTTCCAAAAGAATCTTTCGTTGATTGGAGTTTGGCTCAGAACCAAAATCTACCGTCAACATTTTGGCACCGTCAGTGGGGATCTCATCTATTCTCCGGTTTGTTTTCAGCTATAATGGCCAAGGGAAGAGCCACCGGAGCTTCAAACATGTTGCCTAATCCTCCAGAAGGTCATGTGTCTACAACAGACTCCTCCACTGCTTCTATCATCAGTGCAACCGCTGGCTTACCCCCGGCCAGTTCTGTTCAACTTGCTGTCATTGCCAATGGCACTGATGGAGTGCAGATTTGGCTCCAATGCCAGGAAAAACTGGAAAAATATGATAGAAGAACTGACTAGAGCAATCACGATGCTGGCACAAGGTGTGCAAAGGCAGGCGAATATCGCAACACCTGTGAATGTGCATCAGTGGTAGCAAGTTGGACATTTAGGCAACGCCAATTAGGAAAATTCTCCAGCTCACTACTCATAAGAGCAAAATCCAGGACGCAGCTCTCGTGACCATGAGGACCAAAGGACCCAGCAATCTTCCAGCCAACAATCTAAGGCATGAGACCCATTGGTTGAAGAATTATTCCAAAAAATGATCAGGTTGGAGGAACACCTTCAAGCTCCAAACAACTAAGCTTGTTACGAAGAGAGGTCACCATTCTCCAGGAAATCAAGGCTCAATCCTCCCCCTCAAGCTTAAAGTCTGTGCGATTCCATTGTACATGTTGGATTTGCTCGGTGATCAAATTGAAAAAAATAAAAAAACTTTGTAGAAAAATAATTCAAGCAAACTACCCCGGATCTAGTCGGTTTTGGTGTTCCAATAAATAAATCCTAAATTGATGAGTCAACTAGCCTATTTGGCTGAACTCAGCTACGGATGATCACCAAAATCTAGTCCAAATGTCCCGCTTCCATCGATTTGCTCACACCGAAAAAACACTTGCAATGGCCTTAACTCTTAAGGTTTTAATCTTGACCCAAGTGCTAGCCTGGAGAAGAGAATCAATTTTAATTTCACAAACTGAAATCACACACCACAGTGGAACCCTAGCAGAGCACAACTGAATGGCCTCTCTGTAATTTTCCCCCTTTTTTTCTACCACAAAAGGCAACCATAATAAGGGAAAAAGGGTAAACCCAAATGACATGTCGTTTGGCCAGCGGGCCGAAGCCAAAACGACATGTCATTTTGCTCCACAGAAGAAAAAAACTATTTTTTTCTTTTTAATCCTTACAATTTCAACAAATTGTACTTTAGTCCTTGGATATCCAATATATCCAAATTGTGGTTTTAAAGGCCATAACTCATTTTTCCATTCTGTGTGTGAACCGATAGGCCCCAGAAATGTTAGTAAAAGTCCAAAATGCCCTTCAAATCATTTAAAGGCATATAAAATTAATCTAATTAATTTTAATTAATAATTTATTTCTTCAAATTAATCACTTATAGACTTTAAGCTATAAGCGAACTCTAGCAAGCTATTATAGCTACCCAAATTTCGGCGGGGAGTCATCAATGGTGACAAGCCTATCTATAAATGATCTTAATGCATGATTGAATCTTTTCATTACCTATATCTAGATTAGTCAACGGTATGGATAAACGTTAACCTTTATAACTAATTATGGTTTCTTAACTTTGTAAATTATTTGACTTAAATGAATTCGAGCACTCAAATCCAATCTGAGTCTCAATTCAACCTTGCGCAAGGATTTAATTAGCCAAACTAATTCGTTGAGTGGCCTCGGATATCACTCTA
>JANHAO010016612.1:0-14306 GCA_026873985.1 Saraca asoca
TTACTTCCTTTTATTTTCTGTTCATCTTTCTTTATTTCTTTTATTCCTTTATCATTGATTTGGATAGTTGAATTGTAAGGATTCTTGTAATTAAAGTAGCTTCCCTATGGGATCGACCCGTATTTGCCGGTACTAGCTACAACTACATCGTGCGCTTGCAGAATTTAACATATCAGAAGTTACATGCAACAGGCTATCAATGTCTCTAAAACCTCTACAACGGACAATCTATATCCCAAAAAGCTTCTCCGAAAGCCAAACCATCAAAAGAATGAAGTGCTTGATCACAAAAAGAGAGGAGCTCCACAGGCCTTTATAAATCTGATTGGGTGCATCAGATGGTCCAAGAGACATTTGGCTGTTTTGCATCGATTGGTCCAGAAATAATGAAGACTACTATGTTGATGGTTGAGATAATGCACAAATAAGGACATGGCCTAAAGCATGGGAAACAAAAGCCTGAAAGATGGAAATGACATGACAAACTGAGCACAAAGGCTGAGTCATCCTACAAGATTGCAGACAAAGACTTTAACCACTTGCTGCAACTCCTAACCTACAAAGTGAGCTGAGAGTTAGGGGGCTTATGTTATATGGATTTCTTTGAAGCATGTTTTAGGCCGGTCAAAGTCTAATTGGAAACCCACTTAGACCAGTGGAGATCTAGGACCAAGTTTGAGGTCGCTGAGCGAGGACCCTCAATTGTCAGGTGCGAGCTTGAGGCATCTTGTGACGTCACGAAGGAAAGGCTGTAACTCACTGAAGAGACTTCCGACCCCTCAACGAAGAGCCTGCGACCTTTGGAGGAATGACCAAGTACAGATGATGAGATCAACCAAAGCCATTGGCCCACTCAACTTCCAGCTTGCCTGCTAATAACAGATACCTATATGGAACCCAGTCAGTAACCCAAGGCACACGTTTCTTGCTGACAACTCAGCCTCCAAACTTACACATCAGCTCCCCAAAAATCTGACAATGATTTACCCAGCATTACTTATCTGGCACTAAGCATTAAATGCCCTGAACGGCAAAAGTAATTATTTTATTGTTTATGAAATTACATTTGTAACCCTTCTCCTTTCTATAAATAGAAAGAGGGGGTCACCATGAAACAGGAGAAAATACATGCAAAAACTCTACCAGTATTGAGAGTGAGCATTGTTCATCTAGAGAGAACTCCATTGCTGTATTCATACCCTGTAAAACCAAACTTGCAGTGCATAATAAAATATTAGTGTGGACGTAGGGGCTAAACTAACTTTAGTCGAACCATGATAAACTCCTAGTGTTGTTTCTTCTTCTTCTTTACTACCTTCTTCCGCTGTTTTCTACTATATTTAGCTTACAATTAGCAGTAACATTGAACTTAACTTATTGATCGGATTTTGGTGTCAACATATAGTATTATACTATGAGACCTAACACTAGTAGAGCATTTAATATATTATAATGTAATATAAGAATTAAATATTATACTCCTAAAATCTAATTCCAATAAGGTGTTTAAGATTTTAAGAATATAATATTTAATCCTATATTCACATTACTATCAACAAACTATAATAATAATATTATACCAATAGAGTATTTAAGTATTATTAATATATTACTCTCCTTTAATCTAACTAAACTATTTGAATAATTTTATTAATAAAATTTTATGCTTCTAGGCCCATAATAGGTGAGCTCACAATTACATAAAATTTCATGACATAATGTGAATAGACAATTTCTACAAAATTTTATTTTAAGCACAAAACATGCTAAAAATAATTTATTTACACTACAATATCAAAAATTTTTAGAAAAATATATATTGTGGCTCTTAATGTAGAAATCACATATAAAAAATTTCAAACCTAAATGGTTTCAAATTAATACATAAATAAAATGGATGAAAATAATTAAATTATTTTTATTTTCAAAAATTCTAGAAAAATGCCCAAAATTTTGCCTCAAAGAATGGAGGTCGGTGATGTAATCATTGTCGCAAGATGAGTTGCACATAACGGTGCATGGCTCTCACAGGCTTCACTCACGTGGGCATGTGTTGGACAGGTCAGAAGTCTTCTTCAACGAGATGTGCTTGGCAAGTCTATTTTTGCAATTTTGCATCCTAGTTTCATTTTTATGCTTCCAAACAATATTTTGCATAATTATTATGTGTTTTAATGCCCAAAAGATTACAATCTTAACCCATTAACCTTCAAATAATTTGGGCAAGATATGCACTTTCTAACCAAATTGTTATCAGAAAATAATATGTTCTATGATTTTAGAGTTTTTCTAATTAATAAGCATGAGTACAATTTTATTTTCTTAAATTAGTTTAGGGTTTTAATATAAATTAACATTAAACAAAAATCTAAATCAATTACAATAAATCTGAACAAGATTCTAACACAGTGGTATTTCAAGTTTGATATGATGATGACTTCTCTTGAATTTAAGGAGAATGATGTAGATTAGTGTATATACATGACGATGAGTGCATGTAGTTGTATGATTCTAGTTTTGTATGTTAATGATATTCTTCTATCCAAAAATGATATGAACATGTTGACTAAGACCAAGCAAATGTTATCCAAGCACTTTGAAATGAATGATCTAGGGATTGCCTCCTTTGTTTTGGGCATTAAGATTCATTGTGATAGGTCTTTAGGTTTTATTGGCTTGTCTTAGTGTTCATATATCAAGAAAGTGCTAAAAAGGTTCAACATGTCCATGTGCTCTCATGTTTCTTCACCTATTCAGAAACGTGAAATCTTTTCAAAGTTCTAATGTCCTTAAAATGATGAAGAAAGAGAAAAGATGAAAAATGTCTCATATGCATCAGTCGTAGGTAGCCTAATCTATGCTCAAGTATGTACGGATCCTGCTAGAGTTTATGTTGTTGGTGTACTAGGGAGATACCTGAGTGATACTAGTCAAAGGTATTGGACTATAGCTAAAAGAGTAATAAGGTACTTGCAGGGTACAAAGGATTACATACTGACCTATAAAAGATCAGAAGATCTCATTGTTATAGGCTACTCAGACTTACATTTTGTAGGTTATCCAGATGATTATAAATCAACATCTGGATATGCCTTTATGGTGGCATGAAGAGCTATGTTGTGGAAAAGAGTCAAGCAATCACTCACAATAACCTCCACTATGGAAGCAAAGTATGTCACATGTTATGAAGCTACTCGTGAAGCTCTATAGTTAAAGAATTTTATTGCTAGTTTCAATATCGTTGAAACGATTCAAGGCTTTTAACCATTTACTATAAAAATGCTATTTTGTGATCTTCTCTCTAAACAACAAAAGTTTTGCTTGTACAAAGCATTTTGATATAAAGTACCAGTTTGTGAAAGAGAAGATACGTAAGTCTATTACTCGCATTGAGCATATTTCCATGGATTATATGCTTACATATCCACCAACCAAGAGCTTAATGATTGGAATGTATCATGATTATGTAATTAAAATTGGTTTAGCTAAGTTTTTTGGTGTTTCGTGTTAGTGGGAGGATTGTGATTGATGTAATTACATTAGATATATTGTTTATCTCAAGATATGATTATTGAAGTATTGGTAATGAAATATTCATGTTTTGTCATATATTGTTCTTTGTACACATTATCTGATTATGACATGTTTTTGAAGACATTTAGACCCTATCTTATTACCGTGTTAAGAATATTAATTCTCATTTAGCATCTTGGGTGGCTGTTGAAACCAGTGTGTGAAGATTTACGTGTAGTCACATTTGTCATTATGTAAATCTTATTATGCACATTTTATATTTTGGTCATGAAAATGTATGCATATAGTGTGTGTGTGTGTGACATTAATATGCCCATTTAGATATAATGTTCTACACTTGGATGCTTATGATTTCAACAAATTTATGGGTGTAATAGTACCATAATTGCTTGTCATTACTTAAGGTGGCCACAACTTATGAATTATGTAGTACAAGTGGGAGATTGATGGAAATTCCTTTGAATTTGTTCTTACATAATTCATAAATTATTAAAATAATGTCAAAATAATTAAAAGTATTAAAAGTGACATATATGAGCTCTACTAGATATTATAGCCTAGATTGGATACTGAGTTGCATTTTTCTAATGGATAGGAACCTACCCAGTTTGTCCTATATATAGATGGGTCCCTACTCCTAAAAACCTTACTTGGATATACAAGTCTCAATATTGTGCCATCAGTGTGCTCTCCCAATTAGCAGGGTTTTCAAAAGAAGTGATCACATCTCCATTTGTTCTTCACACTAACTATAGATTTGTTTAATTTAGATAATTCTAATCCCTATCATGTTATCAATTTAAAATTTCCTTCAGATTTATATCAGGAAAAATAGTATTTGCACATTATTTTAGATTATTTTTTGCATTTGCATATATAATGCATATAGTGTCAAATTGTAGAACACAATTGTTCTAATTGTAGTATTGCTATTGTGGTGTCTTTCGCAATCACAATTTTTCTTCCTAATGGTTATATTTTCTTTTTTATCTACAATTTTACTAATCATTATATGATTTTAACTACAACTGCAATTTAGAACTATAATAATACATTTTGAGTCAAATTAATTATATCTGTTTAAATTTAAAAGTTATATAAATCAATATGACAAATTAATATGTACATACAAATAAGATATTATGTGCAACTCTCCGTTAAAGATGTAGGGCAAAGCCAAGATTCATGGATTTTTTTTACCCTAATATACCCTTTTTACATCATTAATGAATTTGGGCACTCTAATATGATGTATTACTAGCATAATCGTGGCCGAATCATACATTGTCATCTATTGAAAAGTAAAAAATGTTTAATTTATAACTTACTCTAATATTTTTTAAGAGAAAAATATACTTTATTCACTTGGGGTATGGTCTTACTTTCAATTTACCCACCTATGCTTTCAAGTGTCACAAACAGGCAACACATGGTTTGCAACATTAACACTTTACACACCTATGCTATTTTTCCATGAAAATTTAATAAATTTTATTACATGTCAGTTACATACTCCCTAATTATACTACAAATAAAAAAACATGATTTCTTACAAAAATTTTTGACAAACTTTCTTGTAAAAAAAATCCATCAAAAATCTGTTGGAAAAGCAACCAAAATTGAAATGGTTATTGGTTATTGACTATCATAATCCATTGAAAATCCATCATACAATAAGTTCCCTTGGAAAATGGGCACAAATTCTAAAAAATTATGCTCATTCTTTCCAACAAAACTTAATGTACAATGGATTTCTGATGGGAAAATCCATCAACAAATTAAATAAAAAAAACAATTGGGCATGCAATCTGCTGCTCATTTTCCTTCTCTTCTACTTCGTCTGTCACACTAGAGCTTTTTCTTGATTTTTCAACTTGATCCTTGCACTTTTAAGATATTTTTCACAAATCTACAATTATTAAATTGTTCTTACTGCTTTGTTCTACATTTTTACCGATTATTTTTGTTTAATTATTATGTATTTCATGATTTCATTGGCTTTTCTTATTTTTCATTATGTATTTTGGACTTCAATTTGTGTATGAGTATTTTTTGCCACTTTGTTGCTTAGATATTGAGGTTAGTATACATTTTTAATTATTATTTATTCAATTATTGATAATTTTTCATATTCTAGGAGTTAATTTTTAATTATTAGTTGTATTTACTTGTATGTTTGAATTAGGATTGACTAATTATATATTTTGAATTATATTTAGGAATTAAATATATTTTGAACTAGATTGAATAGGATTTAGTAGTTAGATAAGTTAGATAATTTATTTAATAGTGTTGATATTACTGTAGAAATTATGTATATTTTAAGTTAGAATCTATTTTTATTTTAGAAATTATATATTTTTTATTTTATTAATTTTTAAATTAGTTTTTTTCTTGTAGATATTAATTATTAATTGCATAAATAGTTTTATTTGTTAGTTATTATTTACTAAGTAGGAAAAAATTACAAGAATAGAACTATTTACGGAATATGAAAATTTCAGAAATAGTTTATTCTATATATTTCTATAAACATTTAGTAATTTACTCCTATTTTAATGTTAACTTCAAAAAATAGAATATGAAAATTTTGAAGCACCATAGGTGGATATATGATAGAATTCTTCCACGACATAGTGGATATAATATGGATTTTCTTAATAAGGTGAAAGAATTTATCTATTTTACAAAAACTTGATCAATTTATTTATGTGATGGTATAATAAGGTGTTCATGCTTCAAACATAAATGTAGAAAACTTTACTTTCTAATGAATTTAAGATTAATTTATATAGATTTGAATTTAAATATGATTATTAATAGTGGACTGATCATAGTGAGGAGAGACCTATAGAAAATGGAGTCTTCTGGTGGTCCGACATAGGATTTGCATGATGCAAGTAACAGGTATAAGAGCATAGTGTTAGATGTTGGTTGGCTGGACATTACAACTCACTTTGAATAAAATGTAAAAGAGCCTCCAAATAAGAATTCCTAGAACTTTTATGAAATGTTATGTTATAGGTATTTTTCGATTTTGCGAGATGGCCTAACAAAGGCCCAGTGACAGATCAATCTAAGTGAGAAGAGAGCCAAGCTCACTAGATCACTAATCACACCAGCACAAAATGAGACAGAGCCCCCAACTCACCAAGGGATAAGTCCTGACTCACATAGCCAACAACTCGCTATGTGTGAGCTCATGAGGTTTGACCTCGCTAATCGAAAGCCAACAGCGGTTATAGATCAAGAGTCCCAACAAGCACACATAGTGTCATCCTTAGCAAAGAGCTCATTGAAGGAAAACCTAAAGCAGTGACCCTCTCAGATTGAGATTCATGGGACCAGTCTGTAAAAAGTAGCATGTCGAACCCACTTGCAAAAAGTAGTCTACAAAAGTTAGTCAATAGGCTACAGAAGCCATTTTATAGTAGTCTAGGCTGTCTTGTATATTTATTTTGATGTAATAGAAATATAAACTGTGTAATTACAATTGTGACCACCCTAGCCTTTATAAATAAAATGAGGGATATCATTGTAAGGAATTCTAAAAAAATAGATACTAAAACTCTATAGAAATTTCTTTAGATTAATAAAAGTTACCATGGATACAGGAACTAGTGCCGCCTGATTTTGGCTGAACCATGTTAAAAATCCCTCAGTGTTGTTGTTCTTCCTCTTCATCTTTGTTAGTTCAACTGGATAGCAATTTGAGTCTTTAGAACTCTTCTGGTTGACTAGATTTAGGACTAAACTGAAATCCACCATTAACATTTTGGCACCGTTTGTGGGGACTCATCTGTCTTTTGGTTGATATTTTGTTTCCTGGCTGATTTTTTATGCAGTTTTAATGATTAGAGGAAGAACTACCAGAGCTTCAAACATTGTGGTTGATTAGCCAGAGGATCATGTGTCTACAACAGACTCCTCCACTACTCGTATCATAGGTGTTGCTACTGGCTTGGCCCCAACCGGCTCTTATCAATCTGCTGCTATTTTTAATGGCGTCGATGAAGTACAAACCTAGCATTAGTGCCAGGAGGGATTGGAAAATGTGATGGGAGAGCTAATTAAAGTAGTCACCATGATAGCACAAGCATAAGCTCAAGGTGTGTAAAAGTAAGCTAAGATTGCTACACCCTACAAATGTTCCCCAGCAGCAGCAAGCTGGATATTTGAGCAGAGCCAATCAAGAAGTTTCTTCAAGTTATCGCTTGTAAAAACAGACTTTAAGTCACTATTCATGTGACTAGGAGAGTCAAAGGAACTAACAATCTTCCAGTCAACGATCTGGGGTGCGGGACCCACTGCTGGAAGAGTTGTTTCAAAAGATGAACCATTTAGAGGAGCATTTTCAAGCTCTGAATGATCTAGCTCACTGCGAGGATAGGACATTGTTCTCCAAAGAGATTAAGGCACAATGCCTCCCTCTTAAACTCAAAGTTCCCACAATTCCACCGTACAATGGGGACATTGATCATTATGACCATTTGGATGCATTTAATGTTCCGATGAATCTGCAAAAGGTTGATCCTTTAGTTAAATGCTGAGTTTTCCTAACTACCCTTGGGGGTTTATCTCGAGCGTGGTCCAGAAGCCTTCCAGCTTGCTCGATATGTAGCTGGGAAGAATGTCAGCAAAAGTTCATCAGCCAATATCGAGCATTGAAAAGGTAGCTCATGCCCCTACCACCTCGCGATGATCTTCCAGTGTAAGCATGAGTCACTGAACGATTACATTGCTAGATTTGGACTTGAAGCTAATTCAGTAGACAATCCTTCTGAGGAAACCATTTTGGCAATGATCTCTACAGGACTCCACAAAGATGGAAAGTTGTATAAAAGCCTATACCAGTCCCTGGTTAGAGATCTAACTGAGGTTTATGAATGAGTTGCTAAGTAGATTAAATGGGAAGAGACTTTTAGCTTAGGAAGGCCTGATTAGAAGGATGAGAAAGATGGCTTTGTTTCAAATAAAAAGAGAAGTGGTGAAGGCCAGAATAATCCCCTAGTGATCAGTCTGCAAAGAAAGCAACAACTGAGTGATCTCAACATTCAGGTCACCATGACACTTATAGTATCCCATCTGATGCTTAGGATAGGATATACATAGCAGAAAGGGATAGGGAGGATTTTGGGAGGCCCAACCTTTCCAAGGTTCCTGATAGGCAAAGGAATAAAGGAAAGTTTTGTACTTATCATAACAAGGTTGGGCATGGTACTTCAAATTGTCGGGCACTCTGGGATGTGATGGAAGACCTGATCAAAAGAGGCTATCTAAAAGAATATGTGGTGTGACCTGCAGAATAACAAACACAGCAAAGGGATCCCGACTGGGGACAAGCTTATATAATGAGAACTATTTTGTAATAATACTTAGAAGCTAGTGCTTAAGCTATTCTCTGTCCCTGTTGAATGGAATTTTATTTTGTTATTGTCACTACCCCAAATTGATCTTCTACTCATATGTTTAATTTGCTATTTGTTGCCAAGTGCACACAGCCGTTTGAGCTTGCATGCAGCCAGCTTTCTCAAATAACATGTGTGTCCAGTTTGCTGACTATGACCTTTGGTCTAGTTGAGGCATGGAGATGCTCAAAATAAACTCATTGCCAACTGCAACCTCTGGTCTAGTTGAGGCATAGAGACGCTCAAAATAAACT
Organism: Saraca asoca; assembly: GCA_026873985.1. Taxonomy (NCBI): domain Eukaryota; kingdom Viridiplantae; phylum Streptophyta; class Magnoliopsida; order Fabales; family Fabaceae; genus Saraca; species Saraca asoca. The sequence continues at coordinate 9,197 of JANHAO010016612.1, forward strand.
CATCAAGCAAAGCCTTAAGCTCACCGAGGCATTGAGGTGCTAAAATAAACTAACTTGAGCAATTGGATTACTGTGGTATAGCTTGTAAAGCACAGCTCTCATGTGACCTAATACTTGCAACTCTCATCCAACCTAAAGTTCATAGCTCACATATGGCTTAGTATTAGGCACAACTTGCATGCGGCCTACATATACATCATTCATCACAAAGACACCTCGATGCCCAAGCTTATTGCTTACTAAGAAACCTAATCGATTAGTTGTTCAAATATTTCATTTTACTGTGGTTTGCAGTAATTTATATTATTATCGTTTGTGATATGTAGAATGTTCAAACACAGTACATAAGGAGCATATAAGAAAATTTTCATTTATTTAAAGCCTCAACGAGGTATATTTACATTAGAAAGGGTCAAAATACAAATACAAAGTAGCAGAAGCCTATGGCTATTACATTCTGGAAAAAAGACTAGCTTCGTGGAGATAAACTCCAGCTAGTACCAGCAAGAAGATCAGCAGACACATTTTCTCCTCAATCTTCTTCTGGCCGCCCTCCTTGGATTGAAGCTCCTCTTCAGCTCTCCACCTAGAACTAAAAAATCAAAAGAAGCTAGTGGATGTGGCTGGAAGAGCAAAACCCCACAGCATCACCATGAGGAAATAATCCAAGATCTGTATAAGATCTTCCTAAATCCTTAAAGAAGGATTACCTATAAAGGCTTCCTATGTAGCAAATCATACACGCCTCTCCAGAAAGGCACTCCATCAGAAATATAGGGGGCTTATCTAAGGCACCTGTTAGATTACTCAATGGAGAAAGAAGAAGAACTTTCCATGCTTTAAATAGACTAGCCAGGTCTTACTGAAGAGTCCAAGAGAACTCCTAACCACTTTCATTAAATGCCTCAGGAGAAAACGTGGCTGACTCGCTAATAGCCATGAAGCACATATGATAAGAGGAATGGCCTGGAATAGATGAAATGGCAGGCTGATCGAAGACTTAGACTGCATGGTAATCCATAAAGAATGCCCTTTGCTAGCAAAACTGTAACTCTCAACCCATGAAATAAGCTGAGAGTTGGGGGGCTAATGCTATAGGTATTTTTCGATTTTGTGAGATGGGCTAGCAAAGGCCTAGTGGCAAATCAGTCTAAGTGAAAAGAGAGCCAAGCTCGCTATATCACTAACCACATAAGCAAAGAATGAGACAAAGGCCCTAAGGGATAAGTCCTAGCTCGTATAGCCAGCAACTCGCTATACGTGAGCTCATGAGGTTCGACCTCATTGACTGAAGGCTTGCAACGGTTACAGATCAAGAGTCCTAACATGCAGATACAATGTCATGCTCAGCAAAGAGCTCACCAAGGGAAAACATGAAGTAGTGACCCTCTCAAATTGAGATTTATGGGACCAGTCTGCAAGAAGCATCATGTTAAGCCCACTCACCGAAAGTAGTCTACAGAAGTCAGTCATTAGCCTGCAGAAGCCATTTTGTAGTAATCTAGGCTGTCCTGTACATTTATTTTAACATAACAAAAATACAAACTGTATAATTACAATTGTAACCTCCCTAGTCTCTATAAATAAAAGAAGAGAGATCACTGCAAGGCATTCTAAAAAAAATAGATACCAAAACTCTGTAGAAATTTCTCCAGATTAATAAAAGTTATCGTGGACGTAGGAACTGATGCCACCCTATTTTGGCCAAACTATATTAAAAATCCTTCTATGTTGTTGCTGTTCTTCCTCTTTATCTTTGTTAGCTCAACCGGATAGCAGTTTGAGTCTTTAGAACTCTTCTTGTTGGCTAGTTTAAGGACTAAACCAAAATCCACCACTCTTTTGGTTGGCTAGATCCAGGACTAAACCAAAATGCACCATTAACATGTTAGAAGCTATACATCAGTCATTATGGATAGGTTGTACTAACCATTCAAAATTATTATTAGTAAGAATGTTATGACTTCAACTTATGACTGAAACACACCTATCTGATAACATTATTCCTCCTAACTTTTATGAAATGAGAAAGTCAGTGAAGAAGTTAGAATTAGGGCATCAAAAAATATATTGTTGTATGAAATGGTGCATGTTGTTCTACAAGGAGGTTAGATTTAGCAAAAAATGTAGAATTTGTGTTTTGCCTTGATATAAAGAATAAAGGACATGTTCGAATAACAAAGATGTTTCCTTCAAGAGAATGCATTATTTGTCATTAATTCTAAGGTTGCAAAGGTTGTATACTTCGATGGAGTCAGCTCTTCATATAAGATAGTGTCATGATAATCAAATGGAGACAAATGTTCTATGTCATCCTTCAGATGCAGAAGCTTAGAAATAATTTGACTAAAAGTACTCAATATTTGCAATTGATCCTTGAAATGTAAGACTTGGTTTGTGTTTTGATAGATCCAGTCCATTCGGTCATAACACTACACCATATACATGTTAGCTAATAATAGTCACTCTTTACAATTTGCCTCTGGATATGAGTATGATAACTCTATATATGTTCTTGACCTTGATCATCCTAAGTGCAGAAAATCCAAAAAGTAAAATTGGTGTGTTCATACAACCATTGATAGATAAGTTACTCACTTTGTGGAGTGACAGTGTTCCACATATGACATTTCAATGAAGTAAAACTTTCAAATGAAGGTCATATTGATGTGGACCATCAATGACTTTCCTACATATGAGATTTATTTGGTTAGCAAACAATTAGATGTTATCTGGTTGACCAACCTAAATTGTTAGTATGTTTGTTCATTGGTTGAAGACTATATATCCAAATATGCAAGAAGAAGATATCGAAGTAATGATCAATACTTAGTTCACTTCCTAATTTTGCTATTTTATAAGTATAACCTATAATTTCTTTTTCTATGTGACATTGTTTATAGTGTATGATGAAATTTTAATATGAAATTGTGTTATTCTCAAGTTTATAATCCTTCAAATGGTGCGGCCAATCAGTATATATTGGATTTAGCTTGGAAACCTCTAAGAGCGGTCATAAAATTTCTAATATATTTTGTCAATGGGTATAAGTTACACATACCAATAAAGTTAAGGGAAAAAAACAATTAATAGTGGAGTATGTGTGAAGGGCACAACGAATGTCACAACAAGGAAGATGACTTCTATGACATTCTTAAAGAGATTGTACAACTTGAGCATCTAAGATTACTAAACAAAAAAGGTGGTACTTTTCCACTATAAGTGGTTTGATCCTAAGTTAGGCCATGGTGTGAGAGTGCAACCCCACTATGGTATAATTGAAATCAAACATATAAGATGATATGCCAAATATGGTCTATTCATCATTGCACAACAAGCAATACAAGTGTATTATACACCATACCCATGAACAAAGAGAGATAAGCAAGGTTAGTGGGTTGTTATAAAGACTAAGCCTCATCAAATGGTTAAGGATAAATGCATAGTAGAACATGCTTACTAGGATGATCATATGTCATATGCACCTCAGTTGATTCCAATAGATAATTCAATTGTTAACTTACATGATGAAGATGATGGATACAAGGAGATGTATAAGCTAATAGATGCAGAATAAGAGGGTGGTTAACAAAGATGAAGAAGAGGATGAAGATGATGATGACAACGAAGATGCAGAGAAGGAATCAGATGAATGATATTACCATTTGATATGTGACATGTTAATTTGTTACCCGTGTATATGAGTGCTAAACTACTTTATTCATATTTTAATTTATATGATTATTTTCTAACTATGTAGGCTATAGGAGTAGATAAGGAGGTAGAGGATAGCAATCTTAGAGACAAGATTCCCCCCTTGATTCCCCAAGTAGCAATTTACTTGTGATGGCTATCAGAGCCCACCAACTATCATTCCTCCTAGCTACACTTTCATACCCACATACAAATCTGCATCTGGCTAGATGGAGCCACCTAAACAGGTGTCAACGCAAATACAATCACAATAGCAATAGGACCCATCCTTAGAGACACAAAGGATACCATTACAAATGACACCTCCATCTTCAGGAATGGTATCTAGCCCCAAATAATTTCTAGTGCCTAAAATCCTGTACTTAGTTTTAGGAAGACAAGACAGGGTAAGTATTCATGATTGTGAACTTTATTTTTTTAATTTCTTAACTATGCTTACTTTTATTTGTTCAGGTTCTACCTGATGAACCAGTAGGCACCATACATCTTATCATCATGAGCGAGTATGAGGGTGTATAGCCTATATGGAGGCGTATTACAAAGCCCACTCATAGGATTCTATATATGGAGTTTAGAGTAAAGTTTCCATACTTTGTTTATAATTTAAATTTTTTTTAAACTAATCTCTAACTATTTGATGCTTTACTTGCTTTTTAATTATAGAAGTATCAGAAATGGAACCCTTCTTACGAGAAGGACATGTGGAACAACTTTAATCATAAAGGTTCCAACAAAATGAAGGACATGATGGATGAGGTGTATAATCGAGGATGAAAAGTGGAATGGGCTTCTCAAGTACTAGGAGGACCCTAAGTTCAAGTAAAATAAGAGGAACATGGCATCAAATATGGTTGGACAAAGTTCCTCCCTATACATTATTGGATCCATCTTGTAGTAGAGTATCAACTGTGCATGGTAACGTTATTTTAACTTAATGTTAATGAAGAACACAATTTATCCACATTTTATATCCCTTTATAATTAGTCTTTTATCATGTCTATGAGATTAATTAAATACTTGAAATTGGTTTGGTGATTCTGTCACGCCCCAATCCTGGGCACGTGACCAGCGTAGAAGGTCACCATCAGGAAACCCTTTCCTTTAGGAAACCCCCTACTAGCCTTATCATATGACACTGACATAACACTAATGCACAAATTTTCTATTAACCATCCAATACAAGTTTATATTCTCTACCGAAAATTTGGCAGAGTTTCCTCTGTTTTTCGGACACCTGGCCACACGGCCCACATAACAATCATCAAGGCTACATGTCCATCAAACCTGTATAACAACAGAATACAAAACAATGGCCCAGAGTATACAATCACATCCTACTGGGCAACCAGATAACATGTACAACATATGCGTATGCATTCCTATCCAACTGCCATA
>JANHAO010016613.1:0-14293 GCA_026873985.1 Saraca asoca
TTTGCCCTGTTGAGATGGGAATCAAGTTGAAGTCTCAACCATTTGTACCCTTGCTGGACTAAGTAAACACCAGAAGCACTCAGACTCCACACCAGTCGATGTAGGGCCCCTACATTGGAGAGAAGGGTCTGGATAAATTGAGTTGCCACCTTGGAGGGATATAAGGAGAATTTAAGTTTAGAGTTCCATTTTCTGCTGTTTGTGTGAAGCAAGTGGTTTACTGATGTCACATCTCTAGGCAAGGGACAAAAGGACAGAAACCAATAAGGACTTCTCAGATTGATTTACTGTCCAGAGCCTACCACCCACTTAAGGTGATCAGTGATAAGAGGGGAAGCCTCGATTAAGACTTTGGCTATCCAGGAGCTTGAGAGAGGGGCACGCCATACTCCATCAATTCTACCACCAGCATATTTTCTAAGCAACAAAGAACAGCACAACAAAGAAGGCTGATAAATGGCTCTCCAAATTTGCATAGCCAGTGAAACCTGATTGAAAGTATGCATGTGCTTGAGGCTTAAATCCCCAGAATTCGTAGGCTGAGCAAGGTGCTCCCAATTTGTGAGGTGAATTCTATGCTGACCTGCCTGTTGTCCCTACCAAAACCTTGCTACTGAGCTATCTATCTGATTGGAATATTTGAGAGGTAAATGTGTAAACAATAGATGGAATGTTGGACTAGAAGCCAACAGAGATTGAGCTAGAGTGTAACCGGCAGCTTGGGATAATAATTGAATCTTCCACCCTTGAAGCCTGTTTGTGACCTTACTAACTATCTCTCTATAGTACTTAGGATCATTTCTCCTCCTGTCAATCCTTGCTCAAGGTATTAACTATTTTAACTCCAAAGGTCCCATCAAGAAACCTTCTGAGTTCTGGGAGTGTTTGGGCTGGATAATTACCTCTGACTTAGCTCCATTCACATGTTGACCTGATGCTGAACCATAAACATGTAATATGCTCTGGATGGAGGCACAACTTGTAAGATTTTCAAGAGACCTATAATACAATAACTAAAATCATATGTAAATGATACACAATAATAATTCAATAGAAAACATCTTTCGTATCTCTTGATCCGTAGTCAATCCAAATCATGTACCTGAAACTCTGAAGCAATATCAGACATGAACAATGTCTGAAATGGAATCTTCCTTTCCTTGTCACAAATCTCCTGCGACTGCTTCAATGGGGCGGCAAAATCACATTCGTGATAGGAGAGAGGACTTAGCATCTTCTATTTAGATATCCAGTGAGCACTACACATTACAAATCCCTAAGGCTCTATATTGCAATCCATCACATCTAACAGGGGCAAAAGTCCAAAATAAAATGTCTCCAAACCCAAACAAAATCACTTTAATAATAGGGCATCGGGAGATAATTGAGCTGATCATTCCATCCATTTTTACAAACATAGAAGGGCTATAATTAATGGTAGCCCAAAATACAAAAAATTCTAACACTCTTCCACTAGCAATATTTATTGGGTTTTATTTAATTATTTCAAAAAAAAAATTGAAAATGACTTGTAGATTGAACAACAACTATGACCACTAAACATAGCTCAATAATTAAACCACCTCAAACATGATTCAAAATCCAAACCAATAAAACAAACTAATTTAGAACCATAGGCATAGCAGCATATTTCATCCATGATTACATAATCTAGAAATTCTATTTAACAGATCATACAAATATGAAAGCATAGTTACATCATCTAGCACGGTACCGAGACTCTTTTATGCTAGTGTATAAAAATCCTCACTATGATTTCTCACGAAATCCATGTCATCTTCATAAAAAGGTCATGTTTCTTACGAAACAAATTATCTATCTCGTCAAAGAGATACAAACAGTTTCATAAAACTACGTTATTCTTTACCGAGACAACATTTCATAAGAAAACTATATTAAATATGACTTCATCCACCGAACGGTCGTGAGAAAGAGTGGACATGGGATAAGTATGATGAAATTAACATTAACACACACAAAAAAATCGATTTAAGTTATTATATAAGTGGAGTAAAATCTTAGATTCCCTGCATTATAGGATTTGGACATATTCATTTTTCCAGCACAATATTGTCTATCAACTACTGCTTCTGGTCAAGGTTTTGATGTATTCCTGTTTAATTATTATTTTGGTTAAATTCTTATAATTTAAATTTTTTTAATTATATCATTATATTTATTTTTTATTTTTAATTTGATATTTACTTCTATTTTCTTTTTAGATTTTTATAAGATCCAAAGTATTCATTTCAATTTCCTTAATTTAATAGGACCGGTTAGCCTTGTCCTTCTTTACAAATAATAATAATAATAATAATAATAATAATATTTGATTTATTAAATAATTAATTATATTTTTTGTTTTAATTTAATAGGCCGGTGTTCACTTAGAATTTTAAAAAAATGCTTAAAGAATTTTATTTTATACATGAAATTATTATTTATTGTACTTTAGATAAATCATAATTTTGATACTAAATATTTTTTTCCAAAATAAATAAACGACTTAATATTCTACAATTGTTTTAAATGGCAATTCTACTCAAAGCATATTCAACTAGCAGTGTAATTTAATATACATCTTAGTTTTATACTGATATTAGCTAAGTATGTGTTAGTTTTAATAATTAAGAGTATACTTAAACTACAGTTCCAATCATTTTGATTTAGATAAATTATGAGTGTTATTTAAATGTTCATTTTAATTACACAGTTAAAACCCTATTATCTTTCTTTTCTTTTTTTTAAATTGATTTTTTGGCTTGCCCTTTCCCTTCCAACCCCGATAATCCCTTTGGCTTTTTTCCCACAGAAGCCCCAGTAGAGGTAAGCGATTAGCTCCATGCTGCGATGACTAGCAACCACCACACGATTTCGAAATGGACGAACGTGCGATTTGACCGGGGGGTTGCGATCAGTCGGTAGCAAATAATGAAGGAACCTTCTCCCTTGTTTCGGTTAGGCTTCGTGACCAATAGAAGGCTTTGCGATGAACCCCAGCTTCGTTGGACTGCCATCACTCCAGTGGTTCGTTTCGACCGTTGTCATGCTATTTCACTTCCAGCGAGCAAGGTGTCCAGCAAAGCAAGGAGCAGCTAGTCACCTCTCCCTTATTTTGGCCCTTGCTTATTAGTAGAAGCCGATCTGCTTTGAGAACCCAGCCACGATCCGCTAGCACCGGCCTCGCTTGGCTAGTGACAACATTGGCACCAGCATCTGGCCGTTCAAAACCAGTGGTTGGTTGGTCATGTGGCTCTCCAAGTCCAGCTAAGACTACACCGTGATCTCTATTCTACCTTCAATCGGCCGCCGTGCACCTTGTGTGGACTCCACCGTGCTGCTGAGCTCGCCATTGGCTGTTGTGAAGACTGCCAGCGACGACTTATGCTCAAACTCAGTTGGATTTCGGTCCCTGCTTTTAAGTGATCCATTTGGGGGTTTATTTGAGGTAAGAGTCTATTTTTTCTGGTAGTGTAAAATCCTTTAATATTAAGACTGGTTTATGGATGATTTTTGTGTGAGAGATAAAAATAAAAAATAAATATTGATGCTGGGCGTTTGAGATGTTAATGAGTTAGATGATTTTTGGGTAGTAATTTAATGAATTTCTGTATTAGTTAATTAGATTGCTCTTGTTGGGGATCAATAGTATAATTGGTGAGCTTAGGGAAACTGTATTTAAGAAAAGTTAAGTGAATCCGGTAAATTTTATTAAGCTGAATCTTAGCTATTTTTCAGGTACCAAACATGTACATATGTTACTCTAAAAGTCCTAACCTGTTTTATGTCAAGCTTGGATTATAGTTGAACTATTTTAAGGAGGTCGTTGTTGTTTGGGGATTATGAGTATTGCTGTCTTGGGGAATTTAGATTGTTTTTTGGGATGGCATTGATTGTTGTTGTTTGTGTTAATTTGGGGACACTTTGGAAAGAACTTGTGACTGTACACCTGTCATAGCTGGTCCGGTTTGGTCCAACCAGCTTTATGGCCACTTAAATGTGATGATGGGTACAATTATGTGATTTTTATCGTAGGATAAGTGTTAAGCAAGTGGCAAAGGCTTGGGTGAAATTTTAGTAGTCAAACACAAATCCATTTTAGGCAGGAACTATGATTATTTTGGATAGATCTTAATCATTTCAAGTTAAGTTAAAAAGGGTAAAAGAAAAATTAGTGCTTTGAACTTGAGTTCAGGCTTTCAATTTAATGCTAGCTAGTTTTAATTACTTTGGAATGATAAACCATATGTTTCTTCTAATTAGGCTCGTTTGCTTTTGGGATCAAAGGATTTGCAACTTCAATTTTGGAACTGAAAAGAGGAACTTGATGATTTTGAAGACTGTCTCTACTAGAAGGCTTTGAAACTAAGCTCTATGAGCTTAGAGTCAGTTAGTGAATAGTTCACCCTTTCTCTTTACATATGCTATACCATAAACAAATTTATCTATGGATTTGGAAATTCTTATTAAGTTTATTGAACTGAGTTGATTTGTCAAATGTTCTGATGTGGATAGTCTACTCCTCTTTTTTTTTTTTCCCCTTATATATATTGATATTTAAAAGTCTATTTTATTTACTATTTTGAACTCGGACGCTATAGGACACTAATTATAATTTAACTTGAATTTTTATTAGTTAATTACATTTGAAAGTAAAATCATATGCTGTGGCAAATAGTATTACATTATATATTTTAAAGAATGGAATGGTTTCATGTGTTAGGTGTTAGAAACATTGTTATTTTGCCATAGTGGGTTGTTGAATCTTTGGGCAAATGTGCTAGATGAAATTGATGATTACATTGCCAAATGATTGCATCTATGAATTGATTGGAAATAATTTGTTTCGCTTTTGGTCAATGCATATTGTTTTTTGAAATGTTTAAGTATTGAGTTTTCTTGAAAAAAAATCGAAATTGGATCTTTGAGGAATTCAGTAGAAAATGTCCAAGTACACTTGTAAATAGAATTGAACCGAGAAATGAAATTGGTGGAGACATAGAGGAAGAATAACTGCTGGAAGAATAAGGTGAATGATGATGACTGATTACTATTAGGCAAGGTTGTCTATAGGAACTTCCTATTGGATCCTAACTGCATACTGAGACTTTGTATTTTCATGATACATATATATTTATGAAGTATACAATATTTTACCTACTTTTCATCTTGACGAGTACATTTGAAATCACATGTCATGTTTTTCATTTTATATGTTTGGGAAAACTTGAAAGTGTGGAACCATGTTCCTTTAGTTTCAACTCCTATAATATATTTAAACTCTGTTTTGTTGTATCTATTGGAATTGACTGATGTGAATGTATTATGTATTGCTACTTAAAGATATGAATTGTATACACTTTTGTTAGTTTTGTTTTTGACTGATATATATGGAGCGAAACTCATATTTTTTTTTTTCAATAAAGAGTATCTTTGAGATTGATAAAGTGTATTTTAAAACCATGAAAGAAAGTTATCGTTTATCAAGGTTAGAATTTAATTAGTAAAATGGTTTTGGTACTAAGGTACATATACTAATGTCACAAGAATCTATATTTTCGAGTATTCGTATTTTTCAGTGGATTATTCATTTATGAAGTTTCAATGAAACTTATCCATTTTCTGTTTTAAATATATTTTGTTTTTAGGACAATATACTTATCATTCTCCATCTCATCTCCTAATTGAATTGGCCATGTTAGAAACTAAAGACAATATTTGGAAAATGGTATATTAGAAATTGTTGTAACATGTGTTTAGTCTGCATTGTGTGAGTTTACTGTTATTGTAGAGTATATATATGTGTTCATTGTTGTAAATACAGATTTTATCGAGAGTTTGTGACCTTGGAAAATATCTGAAAAACAGAGGAGACTTTGCTGGATTTTTGTTAAAATCTTTTCCGATAACAAAGGAGAGAAAATTTCAAGCATTGTTTTGAGAAAATTTTAGTTCATGTCTTTTTTTTTTTCTGAAAAAGAAATGTGCACTGAGAGATTGTGCAAGACTTGTAGGAAGTCTCCACTGGATGATTTCCTATGCCGGTTGTGTTCTAAGTTGGAAAGGTAGTAGATGCAATAAACAATACATGAATGTAACATTTTTTGGTGACATTGTATGCTGTTCATAGCAATGGAATGATTATTGACAAAAGTCAATTTCATGACGATTTGCAACTTCATTGGCTGCATTGTGTAATTTGGAAACAGTGATTTTACCTCTGAATCCTGAGAACTTCCTTTCTCATATTTGGTTCATGCCAAAGTTTGCATTGGAGTGTGAAGGCAATTGTATTTGTGCACTGAAGAAAACCAACTTTGTCTGATATATGTTAGAGTTCTGTGACTTTTTGTGAGAATCAAATAATACTGTTCTTGAATTTTTATTCAAATTCTTAGCTAATTAGATTATATCCTATAGCTAACTTTGATAATGATACAATTATCTTCCTGAATAAATTACTTTTTGATATATCCATAATCTTCACATCCTGTAAAATAATGAAGTGTGACTAATGATGAAACACCTACCAGTTCTTTACGGTCAAGTCTATGAAAAATAAAGTAGAGATCAAAGAATAAGAATGTGAGAAAAAGACTTTTTAAGTGTATACCTATAATTAGGTAAAGATGTGGTAGCTATGTTGATGTGACAATAAATAGTTAATTAGGTAATTGATTATTAAATTATGGAGACTGACTCTATAGGCAATAAATATTTTGCAACTTTGTTATGGATTTTATGTAAGATTTTGGTGGGCGGAATAAAAAATTTAACAACTAAAACATCACCTGATCCAAAATCTAAGTATATGTATCTTTAGCAGAGACAACTAAACAAAATACAATGACACAAAAACTACGTTAGTTGTCTACTGATTCGACCGAAGCCAAAGTTAGTGGCTCCAGAGTCCAAGAGAATTGCACTGAAACACCAAGTATTTTTTCTATTCTGATTGATTACAATTGGAAGTTATGAGGCTATTTATGGGCTTTAGAAATGACTGAAAAATTGCAAATTGTATGCTTGGGCAGCAAGCAAACGTGCAGAGCAAAAAGGTTAAAAAATATTAAGACGATTCTACCTAAAGAAAAGTTAGAAAAATTTAAAGACAGTTGTAGAAACTGAAACAGACAGTTATTCTGTTGTTTTTCTTGGGCTGCTTTGGGTTATGGCAATTCAGGCCATTCTTTTTGGGTTGGAAGAGACTCATCCTTAAGTTTAGAAATTTTATCCGTGATAAAGTGATAGATCAATAATGATGAAGATAATTGAGTTGCCAAACACATTTGATAGCTTGATCTTGTAAGCATTATTGTTGATCTCTTGTACTACCCAAAAAAGTCCATCAGCCAGTAAGGATTGCTTAGAATTTGGCCGATTGGGAAATTGTTCATTCCTGATGTGAATCCACACTAAATTCCTTTCCTTGATGAGATTTCCCTTTTGTACTTGTCATGTCAAGCCTTGTAAGTTGTGTTTTGTCATTGTATTTGCTCTGTACCCGTTCATAAAGTTTTTTAAACTCCTTGGCTTGTTGTTTGGCATCTGCACTAAATTAGTGAGTAGTTGAGATGAGCGAAAGATCTAAGGGATTGAGAGGCCAAGTTCCATAAACTGCTTTGATGAGATACTTCCTAATAGCTTGGTTTGTGGAATTATTGTAAGTAAATTCAACTCAATATTAGTGTTTAGGAGTGATTATCTCTAAACTGTTGCTAAAGACACACTCTTTATTTTTACTTTGTTCCATTGGACACTTCTGAATAGTGTTTATTTTTTTTATTTTTAGAGGTGATCTTAGGCTGATAATTCAGAGGACCGCCCTAAATACTGAAAAAATATTTTATTTTTTTTTACATTCATGCAAACCTTTTTACTCCATCTCCTCCCTTTCCTGCAAGTTCCTTCTAGCAAGCAAAAGTCCCGATTTCACTGTCGCCACAAGTTCATCATCTTTCCCTAAATTTGATTGCATTTTCTTCATCAGACCACACTTTTGCCTCCATTCCTCCATTTGCAATGTTTTCAGGTGAGAAAGAGTTATGGCCGGTAAATCCTTTTTTTGCTATTAATGCATTGGTTTCCTTGTTACTGAGTAGAATGAATTTCTGGTTAGGTTTAAGTAACATCATTGTCATTTTTTTTGTTTCACGAAAGTTATATTTTTTTGATTTGGGTTTTTGAATTTTGCTCTTTTATAAGCTTTGTTTTTAGATTCTAGATTGATGATAATTTATGTTGGTGTCTTTTCCTACCTCCCATTGAGAACTGAATGGGAGATTGTTATTTGAAATATTTATTGTTAGTGGTGATGGACATTTTAATCTTGTGGTCTGAAAATTTTGGAGATGCGCAAATATCTTATTGTTTTGAAGGTGCAAAATCTTAATCTTTGCTCTAAAAGTTTTGCATGGACTCCGATGTGTTAATTCCGAGTTCTGCATGTTGTTAATTTTCCTTTAGAGTTTATATTCTTGGGTGGTAGATTGAAGTGAGAATTAAAATCCTTTGTTGCTGTCTGAACCAAAGTTCAACAATAAGATGATTTCTTTCCCCTCATTGTGCGTATGACTGTGTGGAAGGAGGGGTGGGATAAAGGCGCCATGACCAAAAGAAGCATGCTAAAAATGTTAGAATTTGGGTTTTAAGAAATGAAGGTGCTAAGCTGACTATTGCGTAAATCTTTTTCCAAAAACCTTGTATAAAGATTGCAGAAAGATTAAAGTACTTCATGGTTTTTGTAGCTGTTCTGTGGGGCTTGGCTTCCCGTTTACTCTACATTCAAAGCTATTAAGAAGAAGGACCAGAATGAGCAGCAAAGGTGGGTTATTTATTGGCAGGTTATGATTTCGTTCTTCAACTTTCTGGTGCAGTATTTGGTACATAATATTTCCTTCACATCACATACTATATATATGATCTCCCTGATTCCCTGCCTACTGGAGAAAGGATAACAATCGCTTATTCACTTAACAATTACATTGTTTTACTAAGTTGCCAGTACTTGATTATAATTATATGTTCCAATGATGTAGATTGTAGAACTATATCCTGAAACAAGTTTAAACTATTTTGGATATATTTAACTTAAACAGCTCATGAAATTTTAAAAATTTGAATAGCATGTAGCTACGCGGTTGGAAGATCATATTTCCTTGCTGATTAATTTGATTTGCTTGCTCGTGAATGGCTATGCTCTTTTTATCATCTTGGTGAAGAATGTTTAGAACTCTCTCGCTTTGGAAAATTGGAATTGCTGTACTGTCAGTTTGTTGCATTCTTGACTTTTGATGATGACTTTTTTGTTGACCCTTGTTTATTAAACTTAATACCAATTTGTCTTTAATATTCAGCTTAAGGCACTAAAAAAGAGTATATTTAGTCGTGGTTTATTTATTTATTTATTTTTTGCATCTAGCCACAATTATAATTGTTGTTAAATCTCCTTGTAATGGTTACAAAAATTGCGACAGATACATGTGTTAAAAAATATTTATTGATGATTTTTAGTAATTGTTGGAAATGTCAACTTGGTGGTGATTTTTTTTTTTGTCATTAATGGCAGTTCCATTTTGAAGTGATGTTGATCTTATGATGTTCTTAGAAGGTGTTAATGATCGTTTCTAGATTTATTTTTTAAAATAATTTTATAATGACAATTTTTCTTGATTTAACAGTGGTTATTCAGGAGATTTTAAAAATTTTTATGTATTTAGCGGTGATAGTTTATAAGAATTTTAAAAAATTCTTGTTTACGATGATTTTTTGTGAGATTTAAAAAATGTATTTTAGCAGCAATTTTTTATATATTTGAGGTGGTTTTTTTGTGAAATTTTTTTAAAAAAAAATGATTAGTGGCAATTTGTCATACATTTGGTGACAGTTATGTGAAATTTAAAAAAAAAAAAAGTTTTTTATGGTGGTTTTTTGGTGAAATTTAAAAAAAAATTATTTTTAGCAGTGTTTTTACAAGTACTTGGTGGTGGATTTTTTATGAAATTTTTTTAAGCAATTATTTTTAACGATATTCAATATATTTTTTTGACAGATATAACCATCGTTAGAGGCATATAGTGTCGCAAAATACATTTTTGTGAAAATTTTTTTCTCTTGATATAATTTTTTTCCATACCTTGTAACTTACTATAAAAATAATTTACAATAAATCTATATTTTTAACATAAAACAGACTAAATTGAAATTTTATATTAATAATAAGAATTTAAACATTTTTTTGAAAGTTTAAATATAATTTAGCAACAATTAAAATGTACATTGATCGAAAAATGCACATTTTAAATTTAATTTTATATTCCCAAAGTCACAGCAATATGATATAGTGTGGTGCATTAGGATTGGCAGAAAAAAGTACAAATCTGGTGATTGTAAAATAATAAAATTTCATGTTTTTTAAATTAATTTTATGATAAAATCAGACATAAAAGAAAACAGAAACAAGCAAATTTATACAAGCACCCTTCATAAACGAAGCTTCTCTTTGTATTTACGTCAATCTGAATGAGCTATCATTTTAAGAACAAAATACAAGCAGCAAAATTGTACAAGCATTTGAAAAATCAGAAAACTATCAGAATTCCAAATCAAAATGCAGCATTTGCATCATATTATCAGCATCTCGGGCAGAAAGACCAATAAATCTAGGACCATTTCAAGCCTAAATGTTGTTATTATATTTCCTAAAGCAAGTGCTTATCTTGATTGGTATTTGTGAGACTAAATAAAATTGCTTACACAGACACAAACAAGAATTATAGTGCACCAGAAAGATATGCTCTAAAAGCCTTGATTGGAGTAGAAAAGATGCAAACCTAAACTTAGACAACAATACTTCCTTCTGGATTCAAATTCAGACTGACTTGTTTGACGGTTAGATGACCGTATATCAGATGTTGTTTCATCTGGTTTCAGAAGCTGACAAGCACTTAGTGGGCATAAATCCGTAACTGGTCATTGCAATGATGGTATATTTGGTAGTAAGGGAAGATGATGTTGTAGAAATAGCACCATATCATGCAAAGAAACTAATAAAATTATAAGAAACCCATTTGGTAATCATTTGAGAAGCAAAATGGTTACTTATTATATTTTCTGCCTCACCAAAAGGAGAAGCCATGTGAAATGGAGCTTATTAAGACAAATGCGAAACTAATATTATGAAGGCAGGAAGATGCTTCAAAAACTTAATATCAGCAGTACCTACAACTGATTGTTCTAGATTCTTCTTATCATTGTTTTTGGTTTTGATAGATCTTGATCTTCTAAGATCTGTAAAATAAGAATATGTTGGCGTGTGGATTTCGATTTAGTCCAAATTCAGCCAACTAGAAGAGTTCTTTTGGACACAAGTTGTTTTATGATCCATGCAAGATGAAGATTAAGGAGATGGGGAGGAAGAAGAACAAGAATGCAAAGGACTTTTAATGTGGTTTGGCGAAAATCAAGCAACATCAATTCTTACATCCACGATGAGTTTTATTGCTTGTGGGGAAATTTTAGTAGAGTTATACTATCTTAGTTCAAGCTTCTTTGCAGTGATCTTCCTTCTCTTATTCATAGAGGTTGGAAGGTTATAATTATAATTTTATAATTTATAAATCTGTTATATCAAACATTAAATGTACAAGATAACCTATACTATTATAAAATGGCTTCTGCTGACTACTTTCTGCATGTGAGTCCCAATCAGCTACTTCTTGCAAAAGCTTTGCAAGTCAAGTCTGAGTGGAAGTAGGCCTCGTGCTCGACCTCTGCAGGCTTTTCGCTGAGTGGTGCGTTGTGTTCAGCAAGCTGAGGCTCTTGTATGGGAATGCTATCGACCTTGACTAGTGAGGTTGAGCTCACACTTGACGATGCGAGCTCGTGTAGGGGAGCTGCTAGCTAAGCGAGTTGGGGCTACAGCCTTGGCTTGGTCCTTTGCTTCAAGCTTGCGACCAATGATCTAGTGCTTATGCTTAGCGACCTCAAGCTAGTGGGAGTTGGGCCTTCGCCAGTTGAACTTGCTTCTTAGGCTTTTGCCAATCCATTTGTGGTACCAAAAACTACCTATAACATTAGTCCCCTAACTTTTAGTTCACTCTGTGGATTGAGAACCAAAACTTGCTAACAAAAGCCAATGATTGTAGTCTGAATACTGCTTGTTAGTAAGCTCAAATTAAGTGCTCAGACAAGTCGCATGCAATGTCATGGGCGGACCCTTGCACACCATAGCTAAACAAATATGAAGTTAAATAACCAATTAGTTTAATTTACTTCAAATGACGATAAGCTCGAGCACCAGAGCCACCCAACGTATAATGAGCACGATAACTAGACAGGTTGCATGAGAGCTGCGTGTAATACCCGAAAAAAAAAAGAATGAAAAATGAAAAAAAAAAGAATGAAGTGATAACAAAAGGAATAAATTGAAAAGTTTTCAGGGACTAAATTGAAAAATTTTATTTTCATGCGAGGCAAATTTTGGAATAACAAAATTTTAGGGCTGAAGTGAAAATTTTTTGGGGAAACCGGCCCAGTCTGTAGCCGATTTCCTGGGCTGATATTTTTATTGATTTCTCTAGAATTTTCCAGCTCCTTCCCACAGCCTCTTTTTCTTATCCTCTTCTCTTTGGTTTTTCAACCTTCTTCTTTGGCCATATGCTTCTTCTTGGGTCACGGCTTCTCCAAGGAAAGCTTCTGGAGGTTGAGCGGCGCCGGCAAGCATTCTGATGGTGATTGAGTCAGCTTTCGATCGGATAGAGTTTGGCCACCTCCCATTGGCTCTCTCCTTTTTTTCCAATTGAAATAGGCTTTGGCTTTTAAATTTTTCCTTGGCCGGACATGGTGGCTCTGGCGTGATAGCTTATCCCACCTTCTTCTTCCTCCTTTCCGCACCCTCTTTTGGGCTGTGTGGCTTTGGGTAGCTTGAGATGTTCGACTCCCCTGCTTTTTGTTATGTTCATCTAGCTTGGTTTTCTGGGCTGCCAACGACTTTCCGGCCAGCGGCGAGCTGAGGGTAGTCACTTTAGGACCCAATAAGTAATCCTAGAACAAAAGATTTATTCCATGATAATTGTGTAATAAAATTTCAAGTTTATTGTATAGAAACTCTTATGTGTGAAATTCATGAAAAATGATATTTTGTTGTCAAATTACTTCAGAAACATCCTCAGAAAAATGTTGAGAAAGTTAATACCCTGGCTGTGAAGTCACAGTGGACTTTTTCCCCAAGTAGACAGTTTGGAGTATAAGGTGAGTGGACAATCCCTCTCACTTAACAATTCCATGTGTAAATATAAATTCTATCATATGAAATAATACTATTATTCCTCTTATATGATGAGACTTTCATATATATATATATTTCAAGGTAATTTCGAAAGCATATTTACATATTGTTGGTGTTTTGAAATGATTTGTCATGATCAAACTATACATTTCTATATTGATTTGTATTATAGGATATGCTTTAATTGGTTCATGTATTTTTATATATGTTGCTTACCTGAATATATATTTTCATACTATGTGTTATGTTTCGAAGGTTGATTGAGATATTGGATCCATTGAAAATCATTTGGTAATCCGATGGCACATGTGATATTAGCATGTGTGGCTTTTGTGATTAGCCCGTGTGGCTCATGTGATAATAGATTATATGACTTCTGACTAGCATGTGTGTTTATGCTGTTGTGATTACCATTAGGACTTTTCCTTAGATTCCAGTTAAGTATTTTAATTAATTGAACATCGACATATATTTTATAAAGTTTAATGCTTTTTCCATCTTGTCTTATATTGTGGAAATTGATGATTCTATTTTGTATATGATGGATGAACCTAAATTGCTTAAACAGATTTTGTATGTGTTTTGATAAATACTACTTACTTGGAAAAGGATTTTATGCTATGATATACAATCAGATTTTGAAAAAGGTCTTGAAATCACTGGGGAATTCATTGGAAACCCGCGAGTGCATTGTGTATATGAGATGGAGAAATAAGGTGGGACTGGGATGATTATATAATGATATGAAAATCTGATAGACGTGTCGGATAGATTATGGTTATATTGTGATGGTTCACTCTTGGAGTTGCCCTTATGGGATTTCAATTAAGTATGTTCTTATACGATTATTGATGTATTTTAAAAGCTTTATGGTATTTTCCTACGTTTATATCGTAATGAGTATTTATTAATATGATATCATGTTTTATGCCTATTGCATTTTGTTAAATATCACGTTCTATTTGCTTAACTATTATGATAAAT
>JANHAO010016614.1:0-14299 GCA_026873985.1 Saraca asoca
GGTTTTTACTCTCTTTTGAGGGGTTTTCCACGTTAAAAATTACGGTGTCATTTTTCTAGTATTTTCAGTAATTTGGTTTTGTGCTATTGGTTGGATATTGGTTTCTGATTTGATTCACACAAAAGACAGGAGTTGTGTGGGATTGATTTTATTGTTTCCGCTGTGCTTGACTGTTTCTTCCCAACAAAATGATGGTGTAAATCTTGAGCTAATTGAATTACAAATTGTCTCAGCCATGCTCCATATGTATAGGGATAAATAACATAAAGTATTATAGCAGGAATAAATCAATCCCTAAAAAAGCTAGAAACAATCCCCTAATAAGCATGGAGTCCTCAATATCCAAACTATCTCACTAATATTCAACACACAATCTAAAATATTCAATAAAGAGAGAAGAATACATGATAAGAGGATAAGCGATCCTCAAAGAAAAGGGTCTAAAAGACTATGAACTACAGAAAACTAGGCAGCTAAACAACCAAAGTTTGACAACTTATGATTCCTTCTAGACAACCAGTTTTGATTTCCTTGTGTATTTATTGTTCTCTTTAATAATTTTTTTCAAGTTACTTTGTGTTGCCATTATTAAGTGACCCATGTTGTAGGTAGATACATATTCTTTCCATGGTTTTGTATTCTTTTAATTGAAGTAGTCTAAAATTCACTTATCACTGTGTACTATAACTTGCAAGATGTCCTGATTGTTCTTGGCTTCACTCTAATGACTTTTGAATTGTAAATGTCTTATGCTGACAATTTTTGTTACTTATATTGATTTATTCAAGGAAAAAGAATGTAGTCTTTTGATGGTTATACTAGGTGACTTTTTCCTATAAAAAATGGTCGTCCTAGGATTTAGCACTTCCCTGATCTATGGTTTTGTTACTCTTGTAAGATTTTTCAAATTGTTGAGTTTTTTTTCTCCTATTTGTTTCTTTGATCCCCTTTCCTAGGATATAATGTTGGTGAAATACTCCTTATTATCAATTTTATGAGGTCTACTTTTATATATGATATTTTCTTTGCTATTTTGTAATCTTACATCTCTGTTTTCTTTTCTGATGACAACCTATGAAACAAACATCTAAAAATAAATAGAAGATAACTCATTTTCTGTGTGTGGCTATATGTTTCTCCTGGTACAAGTTGGAAATGGTTTTATGATTTAGGTGCCTCACTGAACTCATTATCTATGGGCAATGCAAGGAGATTTGATGGCATTGCTTTATACAAAATGAAGTAAACACCTGTTACGAGAATGCTTCATTGCACTTGTTATGCTGTCCAAAAATGACCTTAAAGATGTCTTTTATAATACTTTCCTAGTATACTTTTTCAATAGCAAAATAAATTCAGAATGATTACCCTTCATAGAATCATTGATGAGGAATAAAAATTAGCTAGCAATTCATTAATAGATCACTCTCATTTTACATCGGTAATTGAGTGACTGTGACAAGCTTCAGTGAAGACAGAGGAAGATCATATTGATGGCTCAGTTGGCATCACATCAGTGGAGGACTTGACGATTGAGACTGATGTATTACTTTTGACCTTTTTAATTTATCATCTGATGATTTCCTTTGTTGTGAAATAGTTGTTGACACCTATTTCTATAGTGCCATATCTATCGGAGAAATGTTTTTCAAGACATTTCTCACACATCTAAAACTATATGAAGAAAACTTTATATGTTCCATGATATTTTTCATGTCTTCCACTTGAGTATGTTGATCATAAATTCATAACCAATTACTTCAGTATAATGCTTCAAAGTAGTAACATTATGCATTGGCTATTTTTTTTTCATGTAAAAAAAATTTCTCACTTTGCATTAAGTAATTTATAGTCCAAATTGTCTTTAGAAATTTTTGAAGATCGAAGAAAATGTAAAAGGGAGTAGAAACTGATATAAATAAGGAGGAAAATGATTGATTAGGGTTTCGGCAATAACTAAGTGTAGTGTTACAGAGAAATCCCTTAGACCAAATGTTGGTAGAATTATTTGAAACCTAGTTATAACAATTCCCAAGGAATTCATGCATGAAATTCTGAAAACTCTCCTTTAAAAGATCATTTTTTTTTCTTAATGTTCACTAAAAGAAGTAGCAAGGTAACATACTTATTAACCACCTGGATGATGTGGCTTGCATAGCCCTGCAGATGGGAAGGGGAAATAAATTATAACAATTTTCACATCATCCTCCTATTGTATGAAGCTTTTTTGAGCCTAATTCAAATAAATTGCAAATCTTCACAATTGATTTATTTGTAAGCAGGAGGTGGCTGCTAGCATATAAATAAATTAGGTGTGGAAGGGAAAAGGAAATAAATTATAATCATTTCTACATCAGCCTACTAATATATAAATTCGTACAGTAGAACCTTTTTTGAACCCAATTTAAACAAATTGCTAATTTTCACAACTGAATTATCTATGAGCGGGAGGTTGCTAGACCTCAGCAGGAGACAGTTGTTAAAGATCAGGAAGATGTTGCATTGCATAGGACATGTGGTGTCAATATAAAAGTGATTATTAGTGACAAGGCGAAGCCTGAGCTATAATCAATTTCATTATTGATGAGGCGCATATTTTTCTTAATTTTCAGTTTATGATAGTTTCTTTAGTATTTTATCAGACAGTTGTGACAAAAAAAAAAAATTAGACCATTAAAAATATAACACAGGTTTTTTCTGCTATATTTTTTTGTGAATTAAAGATGAAAGTTCCTTGACAATAGATATTATATAATGCAATACTAATTTTTTGTCAGTATATGTCCTCAGCCCGCTACTAGTAGTTCTTGTTGGAGTATCAAGTATTAATCACCATAATACGTCCTGCGTGTTAGCATAAATTTATTTTATTTCTTATTTATTATTATTTATCAACTATATTATAAAAAATATTTTAATTTATTTTATTAAAATTTTGAATATTTTGTATATTAAGTGGAGAAATATAAAGTTATTTGAAAATAAAATCATAGATATTTGAAAAATAATAATTAGTATAGTTAATCAATTTTACAATTAAGTTTAAGTGAAAATATTGAAAAATAAAAAATTTAAAGTATATAATAAGATATAGGTTCATTTACTTTTAGGATGTATGTTCAATTATATCCATGAAAAACATCTTGGTTTCCACTTTTTAGATCTTAATATTATTTTTATATATTTATTGAAATGTTCACCCCACTAATGATCGAGAATTAAAAATTCATAAATTATCTCTAATATAGTTTTTATGGAGAACAGAAGTAATATTTAAATAATGTTACCAGAAGTAATATTTAAGTAATGTTACAATTGTGTTCACTTCTTTCTACTACCATTCAATTCTCCATCTCATTTGTCATTTTTAGTCTTATATTTGTATTTTATTAATATTTTAATATAATGTTTTACATATTTTTGTGTCATTTCATACTCTAAAATAATTTTTAAATGAATTCTCTTTTTCATTATTGCGAAATTTAATTTTTTTCACTTTTGTCTATATGAAATATTTTTTTATTAATTATATTCCTATGAAATATTAATTTGTCCACTTTCAATATTGAGGGATAAAATTAGATAAATTAATCTTTGTATAAATACTAATTAAGATCAAAATCAGATAAATTAATATTTTATAGGAGCAAAATTGATAAAAAAATATTTCATAAGAATAAAAGTGAGAAAAATTGAATTTTATGAAAACGGAAAAAGAGTTTTACTCATAATTTTTTTCTCACACATTCAAACAAAATATCTTTAAAAATAATTTTTAGTTTCCATTTTCAAATATTAAGCTAATTCTTATAAAGGGACGAAATTGAACAAATTAATCTTTGTACAAACACTAACCAAGAGATAAAATCGGATAAATTAATATTTCATAAGAGAAAAATTAATAAAAAATATTTTATAGGAATAAAAGTAAGAAAAATTAAATTTCACATAAATAGAAAAAGAGGTTTTCTCATAACTTTTTTCTCACACATTCAAACAAAATATCTTTAAAAATAATTTTTGATTTCCATGTTCAAAAATTAAACTAATTCTTACAAAGAGAAAAAATAGGAAAAATTAATATTTTATAGGAGTAAAATTAATATAAAAATATTTCACATGCATGAACAAAATGAGAAAAATTGAATTTTAGAGAAACAGAAAAAAAGGCTCACTCATAATTCAATTGTCACACATTCAAACAAAATATCTTTAAAAATAATTTTTTATTTCCATTTTCAAATATTAAGTTAATTCTTACAAAATGAGTTGTTAAAATAGTGATTCTCTTTCTAATGTAATTCTCATTCATTTTATTCCAACAAGTTCTCCTAATATTTGTGTATTATTTTAGGTCCAATCCCTAATTCTAAGGATCGGGTCCAAATAGCCTTTGTTAGAGGTCAAAGGGCAGTTCATGAGCCACATTCCTTTTTCTAAATTTGAAAACCATTCCTTTTAGAAGAATCTAAAAAAAAAAAGTTCATTCCTTTTTCTTTTCTTTTGCCTACAGGGAAAAAAATAAAAATATATTTTTATCCTTTAACTTTCATTAAAAATTTAATTTTATCCATAATTTTTATTTGATTCAATTTTATCCTCTATTTTTAAAAAATAAAGTAATGTTGAAACTTTATTAATAAAATTCATTAAAATGACGTAAAATATGATGTGATAATATTTAATCATAATATGAAATTAATGTGGCAAATTATTTTTAATCCATTAAAATCCTTTTATCATTAAACAAAACTATTTATTAGTATTATATTTAAAGCTATGTAGACATGATTTTTTTTTTCTATTGAATAAAAAATTGATTTCCTTTTAGTTTATATTAATAATAAATTCAAATGCCTTTTATAAATACCTATATTAAATAGTTATTGCAATGACTTTATCATTAACTATAATGGTTGATTATGATATTGTATTTTTAATATGTTATAATAATATTTTCTCTCTAAAAACAAAAAGGACTTTATCAAAAATTAATTCTCCTAAAAACTTATCAAAGCACATGTCCACCTTATCTTATTCTGAAATTTAATTGTCATAAATAAATATAATTTAAATTTCACTTATGAAATTTGGACAAAGCACATACTAGCCTTATCTTTTTTCTTTTATCAATGAATTCTTGTTTTATAAAAAAAAATTGATATCATGCCTGAAACAAATATTATTCATGCATTATTACATAATTTCTGAAATATTTAATATGTTCGAAGTAATTAGGTTAAAGATTACAATAATCTAATAATCTTTACATATGTTATAGTCTTTATATAAATAAAAAATATAATTAAATCTTTTGTATTAAGTAATTATTTTTATTATCCAATTATAATATTAGGTGTTTGAATTCTTTTTAACCTCTCTTTATCCCATCCCCAAATTAAAACCCTAATTATTTAGTGTATCAATGTTTGCTAGCTAGACGTTGTGATAAAAACTACTCCTTGTTGTAGTACTAGTTGTGATTTTTTTTTTTTTTACAATCTAGCCCATATTCATTTGCTAACCTTCTCACATTGTCAAATTGCCACCACCTCCGGCCAGGTAATAGATTTTGCTACAGTTGTTATTCGTTCTGTCAATATTTTCATTTTCGTACCCAAACTATCTTATATACAGTTTTCTGCTTCTGTTTTGCTCTATATCTCTTGGCTATATTCAATTCCCTTTGTTGTTGTCTTGCTTCTTTGGGGTCCGTTGGGCACTCTTCTAAATATCAATAGGGGAAGATTTAATTTTCTTGTTATGATGATTCTTTCCCATTTAGCTTTGAAATATATGAAAATTTTCAATTGTTGTTCAATTTGCATCATTTTAGGATTTTATGGGGAATTTTATTTGTAATATTTAATTTGGGAAATCATAGGTTTTTTTTTTTTGGTTGAAATCAAGTGATATTGTTGGGTAATACAAGTAGGATGACTTGCATTGAGGCAAGAAAGTGAATGAGTTTTGAATTAAAGTACTACACTAATTTAAATTGATTAAAAATTTATGAATGCTTGAAAAAGCATGATAACATGCCAGTTATCTGGAAGCCAAAGAAAATAGGTGCATTTCTTACTTTTGATTAAGCTTTACCTGTGCTTTACATGAGATTTATGATCATTTCTTGACATACTAGATATATTTAATTGTCCTCTTTTTGCCCAGTATAAAAATTCCATGCTAGTACTATCATTGAACATGTACTAGTGAATTCCAATGTCAAGAGAATATGTGTTGACCCACTTTAGGACTATAAGAATAGAAAACAAGTAAGCAAGCATCACTTAACACAAGCAATAGTAATCCATAAAGGCCCTAATACTAGGGTAAGCTTTTACTAGTCTACTTCTTATTGGGCATACTTTATTTGGTCTTACAGCACTAAAGGATATTTGGGTTGCTTTGTTGAATGCATGTGTCTTGGAAGGAGAAAACACACTTAGTGGTTGTACTCAGTTGTTGCTCCTCGTGTTTGTTCTTATTGACTTAATTACTTGGACTATGGATCCATTTGATGATTGCCTTCCAAAACCTCCTATTGCACATGGTAGGTACTCTACTTAAGGATACTAAGAAGTTTTTTAAATCATGTTTACACTAGGCAGTTTTCTGGTTCTTGCTAGTTTGTACTAGTTTAAACTGATTTGACCCCTAAAAAGATTTTGGCTTAACTCAAACTGAAAAACATAACAGTTAGCAGTCAAATCAATCAAACCTTCTGATCCCGTCTAGTTTTCAAAACAATATTTAAAACTAAAGTTCAAAACTCAAGATACACCAAAAAATCTAAAATAGTGCCAAATTATTGAAATTATGTTAATTTATTAATGGTGTGTATTTTTGTAAGAAATCAAAACTTTCCCAGGCTTAACACTTGGAAAGAAGTATTAGAAGTAAGTTAAAACTGAAGTACATGACCTATAACTATACTATTATTCTTAACTAACTGGAATTTTTACTTCATATTTTTTTTTTACTATTACTTGATAGATTACAATTCCTTTTTGTTGGATCTTCTTGTAGAACTCCATATTTTCATGTGTTGTTTACTATTTTTTATATGCGATCTTTGACTATTATAATTTTATGGATTATGTACTTTTTTTTTTCAAAAAACATTAAAATGTATCCATATTCAACACAAGTTCAAGCATAATATCTTGAAGATATTAGTATTTTTTTATTAAAATTTCATCCACTATAAATATAAATAAATTTTATATTATCTTTCACTCACGTGTTGTCATATCATAAAAAATAATTACTATTATTTTTTTAAATAATGTATCATTTAACAATATTTATTGATAGTGTAAAAAACTTTGTACTGATAATTTTTAATATATAGGTAGATAGAGAAAGAAAAGTCCTTGCCAGTCTACAACCTTTGAGCCCTAGTGGCAAACAAATCAACTGCTATGGTGAAAGATTGCTAGGTAGATGTCTTTTTTCTTTTCAGGATTGGTTTTGTTTAACATATAAATTCAAGTTAACTTAAAATTTATGGATATATCTATGCCTTTAGTGAGATGCCTAATGGCCTTGTTTGATAAGATTTTGGGCGGCAAACCCTAGGGATACAAAAAATACACAAAAAAATTCAATTTTGTGGCAATCATTCCACAAAGGAGCTTGGTTGAACCTGTAGAAGGAATTGCGAGTTAAGCCTCAGACTATAGTTAGTTCGATCTGTCCTTTTTAATAAAACCTGAACAAACAAACTAACTTTATATCTTGATTCTATCTATATATCTATATTCTACTGTGTCATCTAAATTTTCCATATTCCATATCCATCAGCTGTAGAAGTTTGGACTTTTAGCTTATAGCCTTCAGAACAAAGGTCCCTAAGTAGACATTATTGAGTTTCTAAACATTGCTTGAGAGTCACATGAATGTGCTCCAATCTTTATTTGTTGCTTTCAACTTTAGTTGTTATCTTTCAATTATGGCTATCCCCTCACATGCTCCTATAATTAAGTCTCTTAACAAATCCTCTGGCCATCCATGCTTTGCTGTAAGCTTTATCTTAACTATACATAGTTCACTTTGTTTGCATATATCATACAAAGCACCAATTTTCCTTTTTATATACTTTATTTGGGATGCCAGCATCTGTTAAAACCTTACATCCTACACAAATCATAAAACTATTTCCAACTTGTAAGAGGAGAAACATATAGCCACACATAGAAAATTAGTTACCTTCTATTTATTTCTAGATGCCTGTTCCATAGGTTGTCATCAGAAAAAGAAAATAGATATATAAGATTACAAAATAGCCAAGAAAATATCATATATAATGTAGACCCCATAAAATTGATAATAAGGAGTATTTCACCCAGCATTACATCCTAGGAAAGGAGATCAAAGAAACCAATATGAGAAAGAAAACTCAACAATCTGAAAAATCTTACAAGAGTAACAAAACCATCGAGCAGGGAAGTGTTAAATCCTAGGATAACCATTTTTTATAGGAAAAAGTCACCTAGTATAACCATCAAAAGACTACATCCTTTTTCCTTGAATAAATCAATATAAGTAACAAAAATTGTCAACAAAAGACATTTATAATTCAAATGTCATTAGAGTGAAGCCAAGAATAACCAGGACATCTTGCAAGTTGTAATACACAGCAATAAGTGAATTTTAGTCTACTTCAATAAAAAGAATACAGAACCATGGAAAGAATATGTATCTAACTGCAACATGGGTCACTTAATAATGGCAACATAAAGCAACTTGAAAACAATTATTAAAGAGAACAATAAATACACAAGGAAATCAAAACTGGTTGTCTATAGGGAATCCTAAGTTGTCAAACTTTAAGTGTTTTGCTGCCTAGTTTTCTGTAGTTCATAGCCTTTTAGACTCTTTTCTTTGAGGGTCACTTATCCTCTTGTCATGTATTCTTCTCTCTTTTAAAATATCTCTGTTGAATATTTTAGATTGTGTGTTGAATATTAGTGATATGGTTTTGGATATTGGGGACTCCATGCTTATTAGGGGATTGTATCTAGCTTTTTTTGGGATTGATTTATTCCAGTTATAATACTTTATGTTATTTTTCCCTATACATATAGAGCATGGCTGAGACAATTTGTAATTCAATTAGCTCAATCCTTGCACCATTATTTAGTTTCTCATCTTTCACTTTCTCTCCAAATTCAAGATAGTATCAGAGCCACTTCATCCCATTGAAATGGCTGAACCTAGAGCCCTCTTTTACTCTTAGAATTATTCATCAGATTTGCTTCCTAGAAATTTCCTTCTTCCTTTTTCATCATTTTGGCCCTGCACTTTTTAATATCTTTGTTCTTAGTTTTGTCATCTCAAGTATTGTTTATTTCTAGTTCAATGATTTCTGTCCTCTGCACTAAAACTTTTCCTACTATATCATTCTTTTTCTTCACCAGCAGGTGTTGCTCTTCCCTATGTTTAATCTAATTTTCTAACTATGCTT
The DNA here is from genome assembly GCA_026873985.1 of Saraca asoca. Taxonomy (NCBI): domain Eukaryota; kingdom Viridiplantae; phylum Streptophyta; class Magnoliopsida; order Fabales; family Fabaceae; genus Saraca; species Saraca asoca. Next base: position 9,470 of record JANHAO010016614.1, read on the forward strand.
TCTGTTGACGTGCGAATTTAGTCAACTCATGTCCAAAACCCTAAACTACAGATTGAATATAAGTAGAGAGAGAGAGAGAAAGAGGAAGAACAGGGAGACACCAAGAGGTTTTTAACATAATTCGACTAAAGTCAATCAACCCCTACGTCTATGGCTTTTATTACTCTTTACTGAGTGTTTTGTATCTGATGATTAATTATATATCTATTGTTTATCCCTTGTACATTGATTTTAACCCCTATTTATAGTGGTTGGAGTATTACAGTTTAAATGTAATTCAAATATTGATAAGGATCATTAATTAATTAAGATTACATAATAGAAAATAACATATTCCTATTAAAATAGGAAACTGAATGGATATCCCTGGATTGATCATTGAGAAAGCGTGCTTCGAGCTGTAGGGTAGGCCTTGTCCCTAACGACCTGAGGTTACTACTTTGACCTTTGTTAACCGACGAGTTAATGTTTTGGTCTAACAACCTTAATCCTAGATGAGCTGGGTCCTTATCAACTGGACTTGTCCATTGGGCTTTTATCAATCCATTTGTTTGATTCCAAAAATACCCACAACATTAGCCCCTAGCTCTTAGTGCGATCTGTAGACTGGGAGCTATAGTTCACTAGTAAAAGTTGGTAGCGGTGATTTGCTATACCGTCATTTGGACTTTTGTCCCATCGTTTCATCTGTACTAGCTCATGCCATCATTATCGTATTCAATACATGCATTTCCTGTAGTCGTCATTGTGGCAATGATAAAGCCTTGCTGTTCACTAAACCGTCAGATCAAGGGTAATTGATCAGCCTTTAGATCTATCGGTGAACCCAGGCGAGTCATATAAGGCACAAAAAAACCTTTTTTCCTATTTCTTAGAATGACCTGATGAGCCCATTAGTTAAGCCTCCCATGTTTTTGATGGTCTGGATCTTTGATATGGTGCTATGAGATGTGTATGGCCTGCTGCATAGGAAGTTCCTATGGGCAATTCCTCTCTAAGGATCTTAGGAAGTTTTGTACAGATCTTGGATTATTCCCTCACGATAATGCTAGTGAGTTTAGTTATTTCACCATGATTGTTTCATTTCTTTGTAAAGTGACTAAACCATTTAATTTCTCAAAATGTACTGGGGCCAATGAAGTTGAAGGACCTTGGGAGGATGTGAAAGAGCTTAAGAGTAGCTTGGCCTAAGACCAAATGATAAGCAACTTGCTCGCCTTTTATGTAGATCCTCCAGCTCACTGGGGTTCAACTCTTAGAAGCTAACCTTCCTTTTAGGACATGATAGTTGTAGGTTTATTTTGATATGTATTTTTGAACCTTCATATGTACATTCACCTTGTTGAGCGAGGTTTTTAATGAATTTTTCATATTTCCTTGCTTTTCCAAGTACGTCATGTTGGATGTTCTATATATCACAGAAAATAACATATAGGTTAACATGAATAAACTCCTACAAATTATAGCTTAATAAATATTAGCCAAGTTAAATGCCCAATTAAGCACATTAATGCTTCTTAGCTTGCAAACTATTACTTTGTAAATATGTCAATTTGAATGCCCAGTACATCTCGTGAAAGCTATGCCTCAACTAGCACAAGTGGAGTGCCCAGTAGGCCACATCTAGCATGAGTAAGTCGCATAAATGCAGTGCAGAGTAATAGGTCACATGAATGCGGTGTTGAATAGTAGGCCACATGAATGCAGTACCAGGTCGTAGGTCGCATGCATATGGTGTCGAGTAGTAGGTTGCATGAATGTGGTGCTGAGTCATAGGTCATATGAATGTGGTGCCGAGTAGTAGGTCGCATGAATGCGATTCAACTAGCAATTTGGTTGCTCAGGTAGGTCATGCCACAACAATCATGTTGCTTAGTCGATCGCGTCACAACAATCATGTTACTTAGTAAGTCATGCCATAGCAATCATGTTGCTCAGTAAGTCATGTCACAGCAATCATGTTGCTTAGTTGGTCATGCCATAGTAATCATATTACTTAGCGGGTCATGCCACAACAATCGTGTTGCTCAGTAAGTCACACCACAGTAATCGTGTTACTCAATGGGTCGTACGGATGCACTTTAGCTTGCACGAGTTTGAGTGCCCAGGTAGGTCGCACAGATGTGTCTCAGCTAGCACATTATGACTTTGTCAAATTTGAGAATAGCTCAATTCCCGTATGATTAAGATTAGAAGGGTGAGTGCTCACTTCTGGATTAGAAATGCGATTGCTCACTTCCGGTATAATATTCTATTGAAAATTTATTCAAAAATAAACACCAACACAAAAATTTTAGGAAAAACATGGGCGCCTAAATAACATTATAGAATTAAAATATGGTTCTTATTACAAGTACCTGCTCTTGGTCAAGAGCCTGTTAGGGTTGCTGAGGTCACTATTCCACAGGTGGTACCACATAGTCTTCCTCTCTTGATCAAATCCTTAATCGCGTCTTTGAGCGCCCAGCACTTCAAAGTATTGTGCCTAACCTTATCGTGATAGCCACAAAACTTATCTTTATTATTCCTGAGCCTGTTGGGAGTCCTTAGGGGTTTGGGCTTCTTGAAGTCCTCCCTATCTTTTTCTATTGCAAAGATCCTATTTTAAGTATTCGATGGGATGTTGTAGCAGTCATGGTAAACTTGACATTGAGGTCACTTACTCTTGGCCTTTTTTATGGCTTGGTTATCAGAGCCATCCTTCTGACTCTCTTTGCCATTTCCTCAATTGCTCCTCTTTTTATTCTAGTTTAAACTATTCACCTCATACTTCTGATCAAACTTTTTAAAGCTGAAGGTTTCTTCCCACCTGATCTCTTTGGTAGCTCGTTTATAAAATTCATCAAGGTCCCTCACTAGAGACTTGTATATGCTCTTATACAACTTTCTATCCTTGCAAAGTTCTATTAAGATCGTTGTCAAGATACTCTTATCTGAGAAATTCTCTATGTTGCTGACCTTGTGCTTGAATCAGGTGATATACTCTCTCACTGATTTATTCTTTTGTTGAAAAATCATTACACAGTGGTAAGATGGGGCGAGCTGCCTTTTCAGTGCCTTGTATTAGTTAATGAATCTCTTCTATCATTCCTCCTAACTATCAATGTTGCGAGCTTTGAGATTCCTGAATCATGTTTAAGGTATGTCTCTAAGAGTGGCTAGGAAGACAGTACTTGACCAGAGAGTTGGTCATCTGAAGATCCATCTGTACATTAAATGCATCCAGGTGGTTGTATGGATCATTATCCTTATTGTATTACGGGATAGTGAGAATCTTAAACTTATAAGAGAGAGGCTCTATCTCGATCTCCCTAGTGAATGGTGTCCTCCCCTCATAATGATCTCACTAGTCCTAAGCTTGAGGATGTTCTTCTAATTATTTTACCCTCTAAAGCAGCTCTTTTACCATCTAATTTTGTGCTCCAGATTGGTGGCTGGAAGATCACCGACTCTTCTTCTTATTGTGGGAGTGGTGATTTAAGGTTTTGTGCTTTCTCTACTCATGGCTTGATGAGTTTTGATTTAAAATATATCTATAATTGGTCTTGTTTGAGCCTTCAGCTTAACATGAACCCCCACATCACTGATGATCTCCATCATCATCCTCACAAGCTTGGTGAACCTCTGACCTTGGCCGTAAGTTAGTAGAGTGAGCTAAATGAGTGTGCTAAAGTACTTCTCTAGTTGGCCTTTCCTCTTTAGCTCCTTCCCATGGTTGTTGGAGTCTTTCTTTAGGTGCAACAACTTCAACCTACTCTCATGGGCCCTAAGCTTGTGTATGAGTCAATGCCCTAACCGTCTTAGCCAACTCTCTCACCATGTTCTCAAGCATTTCATGACGTTGATGCCATGCTTGTACTCCATCAATCCTAAAAATAATAACAGCAAGTTGGCAAGGGGCTGCTGGGGGCATGCTGGCGACAACACCTGTGGTGAGGATGGTGGAAGTGCCTGCCATAAAGAGAATAAGGTCCCTTTATTATTCTATATGACCATCAAGCTAGTCAACTATAGCATTTGAACTCCTGGTGGTTCTTCCTCTAGCCATCAGAAAATCAAGAAGAATGCAGTTTAGGGCTCTTCCTCTAGTGCCAAAATGTTGACATGTGAATTCGATCAACCTAAGTCCAGAACCTCAAATTGCAAGTTGAATGTATGCAAAGAGAAAGAGGAAGGACAAGAAGACAGTAGGAGGTTGTTAACGTGGTTCGACTAAAGTCAATCAACCCCTACGTCCAGGGTTCTTTTATTTTTCATTTTGTTTTTCTAAGTGCTTTGTATCTAATATTGATCGTATCATGTACAATGATTTCATCCCCTTTTATAATGGTTGGAGGGTTACAGTTTGAGTATAAATCTATAACAAATAAGTATCATGACTTGATTAAGATTACCTAATAGATAAAGATTGATGGTTATAATAAATTCCCATTAAAATAAGAAACTGAATAGATTTTCCTGTATTGATGATTGGGGATACGTGCTTCAATCTACGGGTTGAGCCTTGTTCTTAATAACCTGAGGTTGCTACTTTGACCTATGTTGACCAATGACTTGAGCTCACATATGGTGACCTAATGTCTTGGTCCAGCAGCCTCAATCTTAGATAAGCTGGGCCTTTATCAATTGGGTCTGTCCATTAGGCTTTTACCAATCCATTTATGTGGCTCCAAATAATACCCATAATAGTTTTGAATATAGGGGATTCCATACTCATCATTAGGGATATGATTTATCTTCAGCATTAGTACTTGTGTTATTATCTCAAGCCTTGCACAATCATTCAGCTCCTTATCTCTCATTTCTCTCCAAATTCAAGATTCCTTTTCC
>JANHAO010016615.1:0-14295 GCA_026873985.1 Saraca asoca
GATCTTGGGAAGAGCTTGAATTTGAGTTTTGCCATTGAAATTTTTTGAGTTTCTCTCTCTAGATTCAAGCTCACCTCTTACATGAAGCTCTAGCTTAAAATGAGCTACCAGTGCCATAATAACTTGAAATGAGTTTTTTGTCGAAACTAGCGAAAAAGCTTTTTTTTTTATATATATAGTTTATGCCTTCCCTTTGAGTATAGTTCTTTGCTACCAATTTGACTTCATACCTCTCAATTTCACCTTGATCATTCCTTTTGATCTCTTTTGATCTTAAAAACCTATTTTCATCCAACCGATTCACAACTAACAAGCAATTCCATCAGATCCCATATATCGTTCTTGTACATTAAAGGCAATTCATCTTTCATGGCATTCATCTACTCAAAAAAGTTCACACCAGAGATTGCTTCCAAAAAGTTCGTGGGATTTGAATCATCATTGACTTCAAAAATCATGTTCCTGTAGATAAATCATGTAATCACTTGAAATTGCTTGTCGACATACCTTTGAGATCTTCTTAAAGGAATTTCTTCAATTACAACATTTAGTTCTCTATACTCTATCATTGGTTACACTAGATCATTTTTTGGAATTATCTGAAATGTTCCAATTGATGGGGTCACTAGTGGGATAGCGTTCTGCTCCATAGTCATTGGTGGGATGACCTTTTGTTCTTCTTTAAAGTAAGTAACATGAGGTGCTTCACTTTCACTTTTCAACTCATCCTCAAAATATATGGCATGATTTGACTCAATAACCCTTATGGAATAGTTGGACAATAAAACCTACTACCTTTAAACCCGCTACAGTAGTCAATAAAGTATCCCCTTGTGGTCATTGAATCAAGTTTCTTAGTGAATGGATTGTATGACCTTACCTCAGCTTTGCAAAATCGGGGTCCAAATTCAATTTATATAAACCATTGCATAAAGAATTGGTAATAACAAGAGCAGAATCATAAAGTAAATTAAAATTCTTATTTCTAAAATGACAATTATATGCTTTTTAGTCTAATGTAACAATTGAAATTAAATTCCTTCTCATAAAAGGTATATAAATAGTATCTTTTAATTCAAAACGTGACTAGTAGATAAAAATAAAGAAATGACTTCTATGTGCTCCACTTGCACTCTATCTCTATTCCTCAATCTAACCACTTATTCTCTATTACTTGGTTTCCTCAGATTTCTTAGCGCCTGTAAAGAGTTTGTCGCATGAATAGTTGCATTAGTATCCAACCACCAATTTTTTAATGGAACATCAATGGTAATAGATTTAAAACATACTAGAGCTAGAGGATTATCTTTCTTTTTCTTCTTGAACCACTTATTGAATTTGAAGCAATCAACCCTTTTGTGCCCAAACTTCTTGTACAACTTACAAGATCCCTTGAAGACTTCTTAGGTTTGTGGTGTTGTTCCCACATCTCATTCTTCTTCCTTTTATAATTAGACTTTGACTTGTTGTCTTTCTAAACTAGCTTATCACCTTGTCCAAAACCTAAACCATGAGAAAGATGATTCGTAGTTTGAATCTTCCCTTTCTTCATATCTTCCTTGGCATGGCTAACAATGGATATCATCTCATTGATAGTCCATTTATCCTTTTGGGTATTGTAAGAGGTCTTCGGAACATCAAACTAAGATGGGAGAGATTTTAAAGCACACCAGATTAGAAAACTATCTCTTAGGTCAACATTCACTCCTTTTAGCCAGTTGTGATAATGCACTAGTTGCATAATGTGCTCTCAAACTTCATTGACTCCATCATAAGTATTCTTCTTAAGCAAAGAGAGGTATTGACCCTTTTTAATCTTGTCAACCTTTAGCAGTAGAGTTCATGAAAGCATTAGCACTCTATGAGTCCACAACACTTTTCCTAACGGTCTTATCCATGGTATACTTCATCACTATTAGACAAACTCTATTTGAATGTATCCATATTTTATGTTGGGCCCTCTGTGCAGTAGTAGACTCATCATCAATTACAGGTTCTTCCTCTCTTAAAGATAAATCTAAATTAATGATTGCCAGATACAATTTTAGAGATTCAGCCTAATCCTCATAGTTAGTCCCATTCAAAATTTTCACAGAGGTCAATTGCATAGATAATGAAGCTGAGGAAAAATGATTTGTGAAATCAATCATAAATATCAATAACACATGTTTAACATCAATCACGAATAGTATTATATTATGAAACCTAATATTGATAGGGTATTTAAGGCTCTATAATATAATACAATAATTGAACATTACATTCCTAAAACCTAATACCGATAAGGCATTTAAAAAATTCTAAGAATATAATGCACAACTCTAATACTCACATTATCGTTAATAGAACATGTTAACAATATTACACTAATAGAGTATACATATTATTAACATATCACTCTCATATATACAAGCCAAAAAATTTTTTTTATCACAATAAAATTTCGTGTAACTAATCCCATTATAAGTGAGTACATAATTGTACAAAATCTCATTGCAACTAAAAAATGATTCTTACATAATTTCATAAATTTGCACACAATAATCCAGAAAATATTCAAATATGCAAACATCATCAAATCAGCTCACAAAAAGTTACACATAGAAGTATAATATGTAAGAATCATACAACAAATTTTCATGCCCAAATAACATAAGTAATATGATTTTTACATAACCTTAATTTTATGCATGCTAACATATAAAATTCAAATAATAACAAGACAATAGCAAAAAGTCCTGGAAAAATTTTTAGAAAATAGGGCAATATGTAGAAATCAAATGGCAAAATTTTTAGACCAAAATAATATCAAATTGGCAATCAAATAAATTAGACAAAAAATAATTAAAATAATTTTATTTCTAGAAAAATCTGAAAAAAATATGCATTAAAACCGCCTCAGAGAATGGAGGCTAACAGTGTAATCAGAATCACATTTTGCCACCATCTTGGTGACAAGTGGCTCCTACGCGCCATAGGAGCACGGGAGCTCTAAGCGTGGCAAACCAATTGTCTTCTTCACTTGGAAGAAAATTGTACCGAGTTTTCTAACCCAATTCTGAGCCCGATTTTGACCCAGCTTGATTTTTGCATATTCTGGCTTGTTTTTGCAAAATTGTTGCATGGGTTTCTTTGCCCACATCATTCTTCAACAAAAGCCCTCCATCAATTTCAGAAAATTTGCACTAGTTTTTAGAAAAAAATTTCTTTCAAAAGAATTTGAAAATTGACACCCTAAAGCTTTTGGTTTTCTAGAATTAATTGAGGGTTTTTCACTACCTCATCATTTTATCAACCATGCTGTAATTAATTTCAATAAATATCATGAAATTGGATTGAATTTTTTTTAAAAAAGAACCTCTTCTTGAATTAATATTAAGCAATTTCAAAATTGAGCAACTTCCAACAATATTTATTCAAATTGTTTTGTGCCTTTTACATATTACATGCTCTTGATATGTAATCATAAAATAAATTGAAAAAATTTCCTCTAAATATGATGAATTTATGAATTGACATCAACTTATGATTTCACCTCAAGAAAGTTTATAAAGGCTTTGATATCAATTGTTGTAAAATAGGAAAAACCATAATAGCCAAATCAACAGTATTTATTGAATTATGTTATAATGCATCATATTTGTAAATATAAATTTGCTTAATAGCAATAAAATCATACCTAACATCACGTGAAAATCCATGATAATAAAGCATTTTTCAGCAAATTCACTTATTATAATTATAGTAGAGAAAAGGGAGAAGTAAACTATATCTGAGGTCTCAATTGATCAACTATAGCTTTACTATATATAAGTAAGGACCTATCTTGTTGTAACTTTACTAGGCCAACTGACCCATCATCATTAGCCTAGTGACAAGACTCACACCACTAAAGTTTATTAACAACTTAGATGTCATTACAGGTCTAATAATTAGATTATATAATTAATTGACTCATAATAATTAGTTATTGTGTCATTTATTCAATCCAATATATTTGATTTATTAAATTATGATACCAACAATTCATACATGATCTAAGAATTTCAAAAAAAGATTTGTCAATCTAATATCTAAAGTTAACTTTTGTAATTTATAAAAATTAAATGGACTAAAATTACAAGAATATTAATCCCATTTGTTTATATTTATTCAGTTGCACTTAATTAGACATATAATTGCTCAAAGGCTTCAATTTTTTGCCTGGTTGAGTGAAAGTGAATTATAATAATAATTAAATGACAGTGGCATTAACAAAAATAGGTCCACCTAATCTTAATGAAAAGGGGTAATTTTGAGGAATGAAATGTAGAAAATCAATTAGGAAGCAACTTTTAATGCACGATTAATTATTGTTTAACCATATGTAACTGTAAAGGGGCATCTTTGAGGATGATATGTTCATGTGACGACACCATGTTACGCCCACCAACTCTAATAATTAATAGTGGTCACCCAAAACTTATGGAGTTGGAGTCATGAAGCAAAATGAAACCGGCTTTAAGCTTCTCGGAACTAAGCAACCGCTAGCTGTAATTTCTCGGCATTACCTTCTTCATTTTTATTGACATACCAAGAGGTGAGAATTTGGCATCAACTACTTAAAAGATTAATTGAAAGGATTAATCCTTCGTTATGTATTGCCTTTTTCTTTTTTTTAAACTTCAACCCAATTTCAGAAAAGGATCATTATTGATCTTTGATTGACTAAATTAATAAAATTTATTGTTTTTAATTATTAATATTTTACATTTTAATCTCATTATCCACTATTTTAAAGAATTAACTGATTTTTATATGATTTTTTCACCAAAATGTTTCACTTTAAAAAATTTTGGACCTGTTTAGAAACCTGTTTTTTTGTTTTCAAAAACAGTTTTTTTGTTTTTCTGTTTTTGAAAATAAAAAAATCTGTTTGGTAACCTATTTTTAAAAATTGTTTTTCAAAAATTATTTTCGAAAAGTATAATTGAAAAACAGTTTTCAAAAAACAGTAAAATGTTATTTTTCCTTATTTTTGTATATAGCTGTTTTTAGATTTTCTTCAAAAATAAGAAGAAAATATATTTTTATTAATGACAAAGTTATAAATAATAATAAATATATTTTTTTATCTTAAAAAATGAAAAAAATGTTTATTTTTAAAATTTACATCCAAACAAGTTTGTTATTTTTTCTTATTCTTAAAAAATAATTTTTACAAACTATTTTTAAAAAATTATTTTTTAAAAAAATAAAATAAAAATATCTGAAAATACTTTCAAAAGAATCTTTATTTCTAAATTCTTTCTCATTCTAATTACCCACTTCAATCATATCAACATTCTATTTTTTTCACCTTTATTCTACGGTTGACTTTAGAAAAAAATAAATGATATGGTCTAATCTTAAAATGTTGGTATGCTCTATTCTTGGAATGAAACGATAGCTTTACTCTCAGGCATTCTGTCGTCCAAAGAAAAAGGAAATTATTGATATAAGATTGTACTTCTATATCCACACGTAGCAAAAGCAGTTATATCCTTCCACCAATAATAATAACCATAATAAGCATTTATATTGCTTTTACTTTATGGAACTTCCAAACCATGCCTTTGTCTTTTTGTTACCAATCCCTTTCACATGCCGCTGGCTCATTGAAAGAAGTCCCCAATTTCAAAATTGAAATTAAAATCTTAATTATAAATAAAATATATTTTTTCAAAAATAAAACATTTGCATGCCAATATAACATAAACCCTTGAATAGTTGAATACTGGATATTTTATTTTAAATCTCATGGATGACATGGGAAGTGAAACCCTAATAGAACATGAAACTTATGTTCTATTTTGCAGTCCCTACAAAACTGAAAAGCAATTTACAATAAATGCACATTTGAGCCACAATATAATTTGATTAAAATTTATGTCACTATTTATTAGACGTAAGACTTGTAGATTGCAGTTAAATAGGCGCAACCAATTTTGCTCAAATTCTGCCCTCTAGTGTAAATTTTACATGAAGTTGTAAAAGAACAACAGTGGGACGAGGTTTGTTTTCGGCTAAAATGAGGAAAAAATGTAAAATATGAAAGTAGGAGTCCTTATTGAGAAAAGAAGAAAGTTGAGGACTTGTAACCAAAAAAAAAAAAGGGTCATACGTCACAGAAGTAAAGACACTCCCGGTAACAAAGAGGCAGCCCATTCTCTGTGCATTCGTCTTTCATTTCTGAGTCTCTGAAACTGTCTCTGTTCTTCTCACTCACACTCCCGTTTCTCCTTCCAAAACTACCATTTCCATCCCATGATAGTGACCCATTACTTTCCTTAGGGCCCAACGTTCCCTTAATCACGCCTCGCATCAATCAACCCTAACCTTATAAGGAGAAGATCTGAAAGTTTTTTATTTTTATTCTTTGTTGTTGTTGAAGATGATCCACCTGTTGTTCTTCGTGATATTCTCGGAGATGGCAATGATAATAGTGTTGTTATTCAAAACCCCTTTGAGGAAGCTTGTGATCATGGGGTTGGATCGGCTGAAGCGTGGCCGAGGACCCCTAATGGTGAAGACTGTGGCGGGAACGGTTCTTGTGGTATTGTTGTCTAGTGGTTATAGCATTATGCAGATTCGGAATCGCGGGATCGAAGACGGTGCTGCCAATCCCACCGATCAGGTTCTTATGGCCAAGCATCTTCTCGAAGCTACTCTTATGGGTATGTCTACCTTCGTTGATTTACTGTTCGAGTAAAAATTCCTTTTTTTTTTTTTTTTATATCTCAGTTGTAGATTTTACATGACTGTTCTTTTAATTTGTTTCAATCAATTGGCATTCTGTTCTTGCTGGATTAATCATCGAGTGGATGATTTTGAGTGTAATGTGGTGCTTGATGAGTGTATCTGATTTAAGTGCAAAAATTGGCAGTGATGTACGGATTATTGATATCTTTGTGCAAATTGATCATCTGAATGATTGACGTTCGATAAATTAAGCTGGAGCTGATTATGTTATGGTTCTAATCAGCAATTTGAATGGCTTCAGCTGCTTTGTGATTCTTCCATTGCATAGATTTATGTGTCTAAGGCTCTAAGCTATTGTGCTGCTGTTGATTGTTTTGTGTCAAACTTTCTTAGCTTTTAGAGATTGGAAGCTTAAGCTAGATCAGCTTGAGCTTTGAATCAGGAGGCAAATGTAAGACTTGTGGGAGGAGTAGATTTCCATTTATAGACATTATAATCTGTTTTCCAAGAGACTTCTCGTCTCAGAACTGGAAAACATTTACCTTTGTGAATGCAAAAAGGCCACAGGACCTCTGGTCACATAACTATACGAAACATTCAGTTTTTGATAAATCGATTTGTTTGTTGTTCTTAGGGGTCTGAAAGATAAAGATATCATTTTCTGTTCTTCCTTCTCTGGGCTTTATTTATGTCATCATCTTGATTGTAGATATTATACACTAGGCTAGCATGTTGGACTGGTTTATTATCTTTGCATGCTTGAACATGATGCTGAGAAGTTTCACATGGTTTTCACTCCCTCTGCCTTCAGCCGTCGGGAGGATAAACACTCCCCCTAAAAGGAAAAAGCTAGAAGGATGGGCACATGCACTTTTTCACATGAACGGGACTTATTTGTTGAATTTACTTCAAATATTTGTGTGCACTCTCTTAAATATGTATTCTAAATATAGTTGCATTAGTTCACAAAACAACATAGCTGGAAAATGAATATTGTGTTCCTTGTTATCTTATCCTTCAAGCAGAAAGAATTGCATCTTTCTGTAATTTCTCCCCAAACAGCTCCTTGAAGTGCAAAATAAGAACTATACAGTGTTTAAAGCAAATTCCTTGTTGTCCTAAAAAGAACTGCTATGCCACTGAACTACTAGCAACCACTTGCCTTGCCTTTTAAAACATGAGTGAAGGGTGATAACATGGATTACAACACAAATAATACTGTTCAGAGTTTAAGGCCCTTTACATCTTAATATCCTGAATTGCTTAAGAGACTTTCTTGTTGGCAATTGAATATTATTCATCTGTGGCCAATTATTTGCAGGGGCTGTCCTTTTTCTTGCACTAATGATAGACAGATTACATCATTACTTAAGAGAACTCCGAATCCGAAGAAAGAGCATGGAGGCTATCAAGAAACAAAACCGAGGGCCTGAAGATGGGAAAGTTGGTGGTTCAGAGGAAATGAAAACCTTAGAAGAAGAGGTAGCCAAATTGAGATCCGAAGTTAAACGGTTGGAATCTGAACTTGAGTCAAAAACTAAAGAGGTTGGTGTTGCAGAAGCCAATGTAGTTGCTCTGAGAAAACAATCAGAAGGGTTCCTTCTTGAGTATGACCGGTTACAAGAGGAAAACCAAAACCTCCGCAACCGACTGCAATCCTTGGACCGAACAGCTTCACGCTTAGGTAGCAAGAAGAACATGTAAGAAACATTGCAGGCGGGAATCACTTCTTCATGTAGTTCTATTGTGGTTTGCTGATAACATGTATTGAATTGTAAACATGTATCTCAAGAAATAGGATTTTTGCTCGAAATTGATTTTAGGTTCTGTGCTTAAATAGAGTGAATTTGTATCAATCTTGTCCTGACAAATCTTCGGAACATTTTGAAAGTGATTACAGAAGTATACTGCCGGTTTTGTGCTAGTTGGGCCTGAATACATCATTGTCCATGTTCAGCTTAAGCAATCTTGTGTTACAATTAGAATTGCCGATTTTTCTTGGTATTAAGTGATTCCGGAGTTTAGTCTATGGTAAAATTACACTATAGGTCCTTATATTTTTTAACTTTTTTAAATAGATTTTTATGCTTTAAAAGTTTTTAATTAAATACTTATAATTTGTTATAAATTTTAGTTAGATACTTACTATTAGCAATTCGTGAAAAAAATAATGACGTGACTAACAGAAAATATCCAATTATATATTGTAGGTATTTAATTAAAAATTTTAAAGTGTAGATACCTAGTTAAAAATTCATGAAATTAGGGACATCTATAATTTTATTGATTTGTTCCATAACTCATCTATTTCATTTTTATCCTTGGGGATAGATTACTCTTGTCTGAGCTTTATCTTTCTTTATTCCCATATCTCTTATAACTGTTCTTCCAAAATTTTCTCACACTATGAAAGAATAAGTTTGCAGAAGTATAAAAAAGGTACAGTCTTTAATCTATTGCATTATTCTTAAGATTTTGCACCTTAAATTTAAACTGTATATGTATTTTAGTTTTCTTATAATCTTATTCTTTTTTTTATTATTATTTTGACATTTGAATAAAAGTTATTTTGATGAATCTTTTTATTCAAAGTATTATATTTTATTCGAGGTTATTGTTTTATTGTACAAATTATTTTTTAGATTATTTGATTTGTGCTTTTGTGTTAATGATGCACATTATTTTAAAGGTATTTTTCTTATTTTATGGTATTTGTCATTAGTGAATGATGGAAGTTTTAATAATTTATTTTATGCATTTATAGTTTGGATTTGGATGCCGTGTATATACATAAATTGAAGATAAAAATGTACCATATTAGATAAAACAACTTTACATGACTCTATATGAGTTTTCTCATTAATAGTTAATTTAAAATACAATAAAAAGAACAGAATTAAGCTGATTGAAAAATTAGAAACATTATAGTTGAGTATTTTAAAGTAAAACTATCAATATACCTCCATTTATATTTTAAGGATAATGATATGTTTGATAGATTTCATGTAAATCCTTATAATTTAACGATTTTTTAAATAGGTATATATAATTTAAAATTTATAATTAATTACTTATAATTTGTTATAATCTTTAATTGGATATTTTTCATTAGCCACGACATCAATTTTTCACAAAATATTAATAGGATGTATCTAATTAAAAATTACAATAAATTATAAATATCTAATTAAAATTTTTTAAAATATAAATAGTTATTAAAAAAGTTATAAAATTATAAGACCCTGCGTTGTAATTTTACCTTAATCTATTTATCAGTGTCCGAACGCAAGCCTAAGTAACTAGGCTAGAGGATTTGTGATTGAAGCTTGCATCGGAACCATTGACCTTGCATGTTGTCTTAAATGATTATGACAGTTTTATTATAGGCAGTTAAGTTATAGGAGTGTGAGTGATATCGAGTATGATACCTCCTGTATCTTCCATTTTGCCTCTCCAGGGTATTTACACAACCAAATGCAAAGTAGAGTTTTATTGGAATTTGCCTTGTATTTTACTTTGCGAGCATCAACTCAGTGTTGAGAGAATTCCAGGCACTACTTACATCATGTAGCCAAAGATTTCATCAAAAGAGTGAATTGATTCTAAAATTTTATAACTTTTTTAAATTTTTAAATAATTTTAATGCTTTGAAGACAAATGATCAACAATATCGTAAATTAGTCATAATAATTTGAAATCTAGCACATTAATTAATCAAATACCAATTTGAACAATAATGAATATTAAGAATATAAAGGATAGAAAATAAATTACAGAAAAATAAAAAGATAGAGATATAGAGATTCAAACATAGATTTTTATAATGATTATATACATGCACTCTTCAATTTTGAATCAAGTTTGGTTTCATTGTGATTTGTCCCTCCAAATTTGAAACCGATATAAGGAAAAACCTCTAAAATAATTTTATATTATCATGACTCAAATCCTTAGTCATGATTAGTGTGAATATCAATTTCTATTAGATAATTGCCAATGTCTAACTTGTCACTACTATCTTTTTTATCATTTTCTACTCATAATCACGTTAATACCTTTGAATCACATTCACTTAATCTCGGTTGGTTGAGAAACAATAAACTTATAGAAAGAAAGATAGACACATTGAAATATGAATATATTTTTATTATGTACAAAGGCATTGTCCATTAGGCACATGCCAATTTAAACATTAGTTTCAACATATTTTCTACAAGTCTCCAAAGAAACTTATACCAACAACTAACTAACTCTAGGAGTTAAACCTTACACCACCCCACATATCTTCACAAGGGCAAAGATATCCAAAAAGTTAGATTAACATATGTCTTGTCATGAAATCAAAGTATAGGTTAAACTAACTAAGTCTTTGGGGTATTCTATGGCCATTCTATTTGTAGATTTTCAAAAAGTTAGCAAAATATATAAATAGATGGTTGAAACCCTAAGGGTCAAACCATCCCATGACTATCATCAAAAAGACATCTGAGGATTCCAAGGGAATAATCTCAACTTTGTGTAAAATCTCACAACTAGCTTAATTTAAAATGATGATATAGTGAATCTTGATCTAGTACACTCTTAAAGGACTCTCCATGGTGGTAGTAAAGACATCGACAGTAATTTCCATAGGGTCATTGTTCATTACTTTTTGGGAGGGGAAATAGTTGCAAATTCTTGAGAATCTAAAAAATAATTCACAGAAGAGTGAGTCTGAGGCTCAGTAAGATAAATATGTACCTAACTTATAAATTTCTTAATAAAAACAATATATATGTACATCATAGCCATCTAATCATATTTTATGCCAAGCTTAATTAACAAGTCATAAGTCCTAGAGACTAACATCTGAATGGCATCACACCACATTCATATTATAAAAAACCATAATTTTCTTGTGGCCTCAATTTGTCATCATCAATCATCACGTCATCAAGTCACATTATATCTCATTTAGTATTTCTCATAATAACAATTCAGGTAACCAGCAAAATAAATAATAACAATTAAAATTCTTTTTGTTACTCCTTTTCAGCCTTATCACGCATAATCGCCACCTTTATCCTTTAAGGTTCTGCCTTATCTCTCGCTTCATATCAGAATGTGTAGATCCGGGATCTAGTTTATATACCCGATCTCATCACATCTCATTATCATCATTCATCATCCCATGTTTCAAGGTTTTAAATAATATCATATCTCATAACAATTATATCACATAGTTCACATTTTGTCACAATCACAATCACACATTATTTGTCACATTATCACCATAACTATCAAGGTTGTTGCCATAGCCTCAATATAGATATATATACAATTAGTAGATTGATTAATATTAGCTTATGATTTGCTTATTTAGAACTTATTAACAATCATATTGGGAATTGGTTAGGATTCATGTGAGGTTAGATTAAGGAGAGGAGAGTTGTTTAAGAGAAAAATGAATTTAAGTTAAACAAGATGTCTAAATATGCAAATGTAATTAGAATCGTGTTGACACCAAAATCCGGTCAACTAGTTTCCTTAGTACAATACCCCTGACTGCATGTTTGAGAAAGAGTGAAGATGAATAGCAGAAGTTTGAGGAAAAAATTAAGAAGAGAACAATAATACCGGGAACTTATCGTGGTTCAGCCAAAGCTAGTTATTGGCCCCTACGTCCACATTACTCTTTTGTTATTTGCTTTCCAAAGGTCTTGTTAAATCGGGTTACAATGACTGAATCACTTTATCACAGCTAACGGTGTATCCTTCTAATGAGGGTTTTAGGTACAAAAGACTTTCTTTCACTGGTGGGGTTTTCTATATGTTTTTCTTCTTTTTCTCTCTCTCTTTTCCTATGGTCCCTTCCCTTCTATTTATAGTGAGGGAGAGGGTTACAAGAGTAATTTTCTTGATTGGCAGAATGATCACCTTCGCCATTCTTAGCATTAAATGCTTGCCGTCAGATAATTAATGCTGAGTAAATCATTGTCGGATTTCCGGGGAGCTGATGTGTATTGCCTGAGGCCTGAGCTATCAACTTTTCTGGCGTGTTTTAGGCTACTGACTAGACTTTGTATGATCGTCTGTTAGCGGTGGACTAAAGGGGGAATCGTAGGTCGAGGTCCCAGGATCATTTCCTTCATCCTCGTTTGGTTACCTATCGGTCTTGGCCGACACGATCATTATTCTTCATATCTTAGGTCTTGCGATATAGAGAGGCCTCGTGGCCCTCTTTTGGTGATCGTGGTCTCTTCCTGACGAAGTTGAATTCTGCCCTGGATCCTTTCTTCATTTGATTGTCATCCTTCTCGAACCTCATATCTAATAACGCCCACAACATAAGCCTCCTAACTCTCAGCTCACCTTGCGTGATGAGAGTTATGTCTCGGCCTTTGCTTCTAGCTTCAAATTTTGCTAAGAGGGTCGAACTATCAAATCCTCCGACAATGATTAGTGTTTGAGGGAATCTTCTGTCTAGTGGGAACTTTGTATGCGCGTGAGGTCCTGAACCAGCTATACGCAAGAATTCTACGCTTTTCACGTATTACTCAGACGCGAGATCATTTTTCGAGCCCTCAAACCCCACAAGGATTCTGTGTAGTCGGCACATTACTTGGACGCAAGGTCGTTTCACACAAGAATTCTGTGCAGGGTAAGCACATTACTTGAATACGGCTTGCGCAAGAATTCTATACTTTCTGCGTATTACTTGGACGTAAGATCATTTGTCGAGCCCTTGAACTGGGCAAGAATTCTGTGCGATCGGCACATTACTTGGACGCAAGGTCTTTCTGCGTAAGAATTTTGTGCGGGGCAAGCACATTACTTAAATGCGGCTCGTGCAAGAATTCTACGCTTTCTGCATAGTACTTGGACATGAGATCATTTGTCGAGCCCTCAAACTGCGCAAGAATTCTATGCGGTCGACACATTACTTGGATGTAAGGTTGTTTTACACAAGAATTCTGTGCAGGGCAAGCACATTACTTGAACGCGGCTCGCGCAAGAATTCTGTGCTTTTTACGTATTACTTAGACGTGAGATCATTTGTCGAGCCCTCGTACTACGTAAGAATTCTGTGCGGTCGGCACATTACTTGGACGCAAAGTCATTTTGCGCAAGAATTCTACGATTTCTGCGTATTACTTAGACGTGAGATCATTTGTCGAGTCCTCTAACTACGTAAGAATTCTATGCGATCAGCACATTACTTGGACGCAAGGTCATTTCATGCAAGAATTCTGTTCGGGGCAAACACATTACTTGAATGTGGCTCGCGCAAGAATTCTACGCTTTCTACGTATTACTTGGACGCGAGATCATTTGTCGAGCCTCCTGGCCTTCGGTGTGCGATGGTCGTTAGGCCACCCGATCTTCCAGCTTGTTCTGCACGCGTGACTTTTTGCCTTTTCATGACGGTGGGTAATTATGATTTCTGATTTTTCGTGCTTTTCTCTGTCTTGTCATTTATTGACTTCCATTTGCCCCTGGCCGTTGGATTATGGGTAGCCAACAGTCCTTTTAATCTGACGGTCGGGTTATTTCTTTTTATACTTGGAGAAGCCTCTTGCCCCTTCTTATTTGAAT
>JANHAO010016616.1:0-14293 GCA_026873985.1 Saraca asoca
ATTTTACAACGGATAGACAATTCCGTTGGAATATTCCCTCTTTCCGTCGAATTATTACAACGGACTGTTAGTCCGTGGGACAATCAGTTGGAAAATTCCAACGGAACATATTCCGTATTAATTTCCGTTGAAATATTCCAACGGATTAAATCCGTTGGAATATTCCGTTGGAATATCAGCATTTTCTTGTAGTGAGTATAACAGGTCCTACATGTTAAAAGAAAGTAAATGAGAACTTAAAAATTTGAATTTTTAATTTCTAAGATGATAAAAATGATCAAAATTGTCAATTCTTTATTTATAAAATAGAACAAAAATACGTGTTATAATTGAAATAAACAAAAATAATTTCTACCGCAAATAGGATATATACTAAATCATGGTGAAAACAAAAGCGTATATCTTCGGTGACAAGCATTAAGGAGGCGTTTATCTTGCTGCAATTAAGAACATATTTTAAAATAAATTCAATATTTCTATGTTTTTTTTACAATTAAAAATAAATTATTAAAAAATATACATGTTTTTAAAATAATTTTAATCCATTTTCTCAATTATTACAATCAAGCAGATAAATATTCTACGTTCACGTGGCAAGATAATGTCTTAATTATATAAAAATATTATTTTATCCACATTTTATTATTGCCTTATTATTATTATCACTTCACACAATCACTAATTATCATTATTAATTATCATCTACTATCACTTTACTTACAGCTTTTCAATCTTAACCACCTCTCTGGTTGGCTTTGGATGATCACTTATTTTCATGTGACCAGTCAATTTTCTAGTGAGAACATTTTTTATAAATTTGACTAGATTTTTAGTAATAAACAAATTAATCCAAATGCAATATTGTACCATTCTTAAATATTTTTAATTAAATTAAAATAGTAATATAACTTTCTTGGGTATCACATTATTAAAATATTAACCCTTGCTTGGAATGTTTTGAAAACAAAATTTCATTTTATTCTCAAATGAATTTTTTTTAAATGATATTTGGATTTAAGTTAAAGAACAATTCATTTCTTGACTATTCTTATTTTAATTACATTTATGTTATTATAAAATTTATCAAAGATTTCACTATAATTTATTTCATTTAGCATAAAACATATAATATTAATAACTTTACCTTTGAATTCCATGTATTTTTCAGTATGATTCAAATAAGAGAATTCAATTGAAAATAAATTAGAGTAATTATTTTTGGCATTATTTCCAAACATTAGAATTCATTTATAAATAAATTGAAATAATTTCTATAAAAATGAAATGAAATGAATTCTAGAAAAAAATAATTTCAAATATACCATAAGATTTTTAAAATTGCTATATTAGATTTTAAGGCTATAGTAACAATTTGGAAGGAAAATGAAAAGAGTTAAAAATTAAGGAGCCGACCAACTTTAAACTTGGTCCTAAGGATGTTAGAAATGGACAATTTAGGTGTGTTGATTGTTCTTATATTTTGAACATGCATAATTAAATTATCGACTATATGAACAATTGGTGTGATAACAAGTCATATTTTAAAAGTAAAAACAGAGGAATCAGAGGTCATATGGTTACAACAAGTGTAATAAAAAAATTCATAAGGGAAAAGTACTTGGTGTGACAAATACGGCTTATGAGATAGATTTATAAGATTTTGGTTGTAATTATTTCAAACGAGCCTAAATATCTCTTATGGAGAGTTTAGGAGAAATATTTTTAAAAGGTTTGGAAATATATTCAGTAAAATCCATGGTATAAAGAAGACAAGATAGATAGAAGATGCAGATGCAGCAAAATAAATAGTGAAAATGCACTTTTTAAGGCCCTTGGTACCAAGTTTAGAATTGAATAGAGAATTGAAAGCTACAGAATAGAATAGAGAATTATATTCTATTATCTATATTGTACATGAATTACACAAACTGTTTATACATAAAAATCCTATGTTAAATAAGGAAATAGTTAATTAAGGAGTTAATTCTAAGATAATTATACAAATTGTTTATACACAAAAGTCTTATACTAAATAAGGAAGATAGCTAATTAAGAAGCTAATTTTCTAATGTAGGAGTAAATTATGCTAATTGATACAATCTATAAAAATAAATCAATCTAATATTTAAACATATTACTTAAATATGTATGTCTACTAATTTTGATTGTTTTACTTATTTTATATGGGAAGAGAAAAACAAACGTAAACATAATATACAATATGATAAATGAATCTAAATTTTTTTCCGAAGAGATACTTAAATAAGTAAGAAGGTAACAATATGACTATTGCAAAATAAGTTGTTTCATTTCACTTTAATATATAGCCCTTATCAAAATTTTCCTTCATAAACTAATAAAAGATATTATTCATATGCTCTCTACAATATGACCAAGATATTCCATGTGTGTTATAAATAGTAGCGTAGTACTACTTTGGCAATTACTATTTATAACAATGAGCCAAATTGTTTATAATTGCTTTAAAATGGATTACCCAATTTAACTCAAATTTTACTAGTTAAGTAGTTGTGTATTAAGTTGTACAAAAAAAAAACTATATTTATATGATTATTTTACACAATTGAATAGCACTTTTATGTTTGAAAAGGAGATGCGTACTTCTCCAATTAAAAAAATAATTTTTTTATTATGATCAAGTAAATAATTTAATATTTGATTTTTGTAAGCATTTTAATTTCGCACTTTAAATTTATGTGCAGATTAAAAATTTTCTTTACATCAAGAGCTTTCTTTGTTTTGCAAGAATTTTTATGAAGGCACCATCTACTCTTAATATACACACATTAAAATTTTCAAAATTTGAGTTAGCACGTGCACCCACTCCTTGATATGTAAATCCACCCATGGGTGCCATAATATGTAAGAACCCACATCATTTTGGATCTTATTTAATTACACTTAATTGCTACAAATATCTTCTCATAGAAAATTGTGTTCAATGATTCATATAAGGGAGATCTGATAATATAAATGTATAAGAGATCTGACAATATAAATAAATAGTATATATCATGATTTAATATACATATGTGTTTACGTAATAAAATAAGTAAATAGTATTATAATTTAATATACAGATGTATTTAATGTTGTATCTGATAATTTAATATTTATATATTAACGAAGTTATTTATGCTCTCAGCGCTCTATAACTATCTTTATATATATATATATATATATATATAACTCTATAACTATCTTTATATATATATATATATATATTTTCTGTGGACTTGATATGGAAATATGTTATGCAATTCTCCACTACGGCAATTTGAGTATTGCCATGATGCTTTCGATCAGAATCAGCACGACATTCCAGAAATTGTTACTCTTGTAGGGCAAACTAGTGAACAGGTGGACTAATGGAAAGCAAAACCTTGTTGAAGGCTCTTGAAGTGAAACTTGTACTTGCTTGAAATGCAAGAACAGGTCCTAGATGTCAAAAAAAGGCATCCTTTCCAATGTGAACCTTTTACCACAAATGAGCAAATCATGGTAAAAACACATATGTATATATCTTCAGTCAAAAGAAACTCATGTGGATTAAAAATAAAAAATAAAACTTGCAATTATATATATAAAATATCATAATTTTTTTTTACATATTTAAGTTTAATAAATATATAAAATTGCAACTCTGTCAATAAAAATTGTATCACAAAAAAATTTAATTTTTTTTTTACAAAAATATGTATTAATATATATATATATATATGAACTTTTTTAATCACCCTTCATCACATAACCTAAAAAACACACAATTGAGATGCTCTACTTTTTTGTGTGAAAGTGTGAGATGCAAAACTGATTGGTGGGATGGCTTTCTTCTTCTACCACAAGGGAGAAAAGTTTAGAAAAGTGCATTGCACCAACAACAACAAAATGTGAATTTCATGATTGGCCTGCAATGGAATTTAAAATGTTCGAAAATAGGAATGGTGACCTTAGAGAAAATTTCACCCTTGTCTAAGCAATGCCTATAGTTTTCCTTCCTTAAGTTAGTTTCACCTACATGAGCTTTGGTCACACCCACTTCACCAAATGGGGTGGCTGCAATCCCTTTTCTCTCCTTTGAAGAAGCTGTGGTTCAAACTGCATTCAACTCAGAACAAGAGTAGGTTCTTTATCACACTCTCCATCTATGGCTGCATTCTCAGTGTTTTTACATCTTCATGCCAGTTTTGATTCAGGTTTCAAATTTCTCTATGCTTGTTACTGTTATACTAAAATCTACTTTCATAATTTTTTGCATTTTATTTCATAAGAACTAAATTTTTTCGTATTTACCCATAATTTTATTAATCGTAATCACGTAATTTAAAACCATGTTACTAAGTATTTTATTACTCTGTTTAAATCTTCTTTCAACTGCTTTTGTTTTATTTTTATTCGCTACTTCAATGAGTTTTTCAGAAGCCAAAGATCAAACTTTATACGTCTTTTCCCTTTCTGCATTGTCATTTAAACTCTGGTAAACATTTTATCACATTCTTCCTCCTTTTTTATACTTTCTGCATTGAAATTCTTCTTTGAATTTTGACAATTTTTCTTTTGTATTTTCCTCAAAAATTTTCAGGAAGAGGGATTTACATTTTGTATGAAGATGTGAAATCTTGTCCCTGTGAAGATGTGCACGTGCTCTGGTCAATTCTAGTGGAATCACATACACCTTCTTTGCCATCCAAAAAGTGAAGCCTATGCATCGAGTACTAGAATTGAGAGGAGACACGTAATGTAAATATAAAATAAATATTTATAATGTCCATAATATATGGTTTTTTTTCAATATTTTCTTTTTTTTTTTGCCTATTTACTTTTCATCAAACTTTTGTAGTATCATAAGGAAGAGTTTTCTTCCCTTCAATTTTTGTGTTTTATATAAATAAGCTAATTATTCCACCAAAATGCGTATTTAAAAAGTCATTTTTTATTTATTACTTTGAATTTCTAAACAAGGTTTTATGCATTTATAAAACATAGTAAAATAGAGTGACGAATTAAAAGAAGCATGCTTGGAGGAGAAAGGAAATTAATTTACTTCTCTTTTGGATTGTTGTAGTTAATCTGTCTATTTTGAAGCAGTTGAGATGGTAGTTTGTTCCTCTTAGTCACTTGCTTAAATTGAGTCATGAAAGCTACTCCTAATGGCTAGTCCAACCTACATGATTTTCTTCTCGTTTAGAAAAAAAAAACTAGCTTCAAAAAGGGTTTTAGTTTGTTCTGAAAATCTCATATTGAGATAAGAGAAATAATTTTATCACACATGACATATTTTTTATGTTTTGATTTATATATAAATGATGATTAATGATGGGATATTGTATTTTAACACATATAAAATATAAATGAATTTGAAAAAAACAAGAATAATAGTCAATGTGTATACATTAATCAGGATGCAAAAACGCATCATAATGAATAAAATAATTCACTTAATTTCATGTTACCTTTTCTATTAATAATTGAATGAGAGTTTAATAAAATGATCAAAATTAAGTTGATTAAAATATTTAAGCAATCAAAATTAAATATTTTAAATTAAAAAATTAAAATAACATAATTTATATTTTAAAGGTATCAAAATTATATTTAATCCAAAATTTAAGTTTTTCATACTTTATATAATATACCAAAGTTTCTTCGACAAAAAGTTTAAGAGTTGAAATTTTATTATGCTCTAACAGTGAATCTAAGTATGTACTCCTTGCAAACTTAAAAGGTTATGACACTATGACACGGTTGGTGTGTTAGGAAGTTTAATAAAACCATTATTTTTACCTTTCCTTGTCATCCCAAGTCTTGTAAGAGCAACAATGATTTACACAACAAAACACCCTTTCTTTTCTTTATATAAAATAAAATGGTAGGAAAGATATGTTCCCTTTAGCACCATCGGTTAGGATGTCAATATTGTACCTAGGATGTCATTTTTATTTAATTTTTTAATTATTGTCGATTGATAAATATAACGAATGGCAATTAAATATTAATAGTATACTCAAATCTCTTTTCTACTTAATCTCCTAATCATTATTATAAGAATCAACATAAGAGCTGAATAGAGATTTACTCATTATTAGATAAAAGAAATCTCTTTAAGAAGTAATAACCATCAATATGAACTATCAACATTGAAGGAATTTGAATTGACAACAATGCTCTTTGACAAATTGAACCAATTTAAGTTGTTACAATGTATACTTAGTCTTTTCCGGACATGTAAGCTAATCATATGTATATGATTTAAGCTAAGTTGATTTAATTTGATGAGCGAAATTGTAAGTTGTAATGAGCTTCATAACAAAGTTTCAATAGTTTTCTAAACAGGAACTTATGGTAATTTAATGACAAGAGTGGCAAATCCCTTATATGGCTAACGGTTGCCTCAGGCATATGACTTAATTGCTTCAAACAGCCATACTGATGGCCATCAGTTTTAGTTATTGATGTTTTAAGCCAACAGTGATACTAGAGGTACAAATGTAGGGCTCACAAGATTTTTACATTTCTTAATGTTATTGTAGATTTTATAATTACATATCAAGGTGTTATCTTTCTTGTAAGTATCTTATGATTCTAACATTTACGTATTTAATATTGTTCTAAATTTGATTTGTGACTTTATCTTGTACATTGCTGTTTATTCTCATTCACATTTGTAATAATATTGTACTTGTTTTGACGTAAATTCTTATAAAATTTAATATAAATAATAGAAGTGACAATTTTGACAATGTAATAAAATAGTTTGGCTCTGAAATGTCATCTAAAATTATTGCTAGAAGTTTCTCATCATCAAAAAATACAAATCTTTATTCTTAGTAAACAGTCCAAGATGCTAAAAATGTAAATACAATTATTGCTAGTGATATGTTGCAATTTGTCAAATAGACAACAAATCCTTGATATGGGCCAAACACAGCATTATGAAGCTGATGCACAAGTGAGTTGAGAAACATTGGGCAGCCAATCTTTAAAATAGGCATAACAATCTAACCCCACATTAGAGAAAGCCGCAAGAGGAACAACAGCAATCTGAACACATGATATTACCATAAGTGTCAAACCACAGTTTGTGTAACAAGTGAATATATAATGTGTGCAATTTTGCATGCATAAATACTCACATATCCTTCCTCCAAAGATCTGTAATCGGTGTCATCTTGATCAATGAGGTAACTTGTTACCTACGTTAATTAACAAAGAAATCCAATAATAGGAGAATTTAGTATAATGGCCATTAAAAGATAAAAAGCCCTTTACATCTAAACCTAATTTTGAATTTTCTGTTAATCATGTTTAAGGGGTTTGAACTTATTTTCTATTTATTTTGTTGGAAGATATCTTTTATAGGAAAATATTTTGTTTATTTGTTATTATAATTACAAAATTTAATATTATAGAAAATATTTTATTTATTCAATTATACATGTGAAAAATGTGATAAAAATACCTAAGGATAAGCAAAGGAATCTCAATAGGAGCTGAAGGTCTGAAGACATAGCAAAAATAAAAATAGCCAAAATGATAAAGCAAATAGATTAAAAGCTCTCCAAAGCCCTAGTGGTTCCTGATACTCCTCCAATTGATAGGTCGAGTAAGAACAGTGTAGGGAAAATCCAAACTTTGGACAAAGCCTTTGAAATATCTTCGGAGGATGAACAATTTAAAATAGAAGCTGTAAAAATAGTAGCAAATAGGAGACCACCACCAACTAGTCTTTTACCTAAATTACCAGATGTAGGTCCCCTAGAAAAGCCTCTCATTATTCAAAATTCTTATAATGGGAATAACATCTATGAATGGAACATAGATGAAAAATCTAAATATGAGATCTTAAATATTCTCTAGCAAATGACAATAGTCAGTACAGCCTACCAAATAGTTCATGGATGTGATGATGCAACCATAGTCTATGAATGGGAATAACATCTATGAATGGAACATAGATGAAAAATCTAAATATGAGATCTTAAATATTCTCCAGCAAATGACAATGGTCAGTACAATCTACCGAATAGTTCATGGATGTGATGATGCAACCATAGTCTATGTCTTAGTAGCAGAATTTACTAGCCAACTAAAAGGATTGTGGGATGAACATCTCACCCAAAGAGAAAAGGATCAAATTTTAGAATCTGTTAAAACAACTCAAATGGTTTAGTCATCTGTGATTTGATGGAGAAGAAATCTCAGATGCAGTAAATACCTTGATCTTTACGATCACCAAACATTTTATAGGAGACCCTACCCTATAGAAAGACAAATCTGCTGAATTGCTATCAAACCTTAAATGTAGGTCCTTAGGAGATTTTGCATGGTATAAAAATGTATTCTTCAGTGGGATCTACTCTAGGTCAGATAGCAACTAACCTTTTTGGAAGGAAAAATTTCTTGCAAGACTCCCTAGATCCTTAAGAGATAAGGTTAGGGATAAAATCAGAAATCAGTTCAATGGGATCATTCCTTATGAACAACTTGCTTATAGATAGCTTACAACATATGTCCAAAAGGTAGCTCTAAAAATTTGCCAAGATGACAAAATTTAGAAACAACTAGCTAAGGAAAGAACCCAAAATAGAAAAGAATTAGGCTCTTTCTATGAACAGTTTAGATTCATTTGCCCAAAGACCTTTAAACCTAAACATAAGCGAAGGGCTAAACAAAAGGAAATAGAATCCAAGCATCTCAAATCCAAGAAAGAGTCAAATAGGAAGAGTTATCTTCGTAGACAACCTAGGTATACATCTCCTCCAAATCAGGATATCAGACCAGTTTGTTTTAGGTGTGACAAACCTGGTCATATTGCCAAATATTTTGTTTCAACAAATGTCTTAGAAAATTAAACCTAGAAGAACTAGTTGTAGAAAAGATCAATAATCTTCTGATAGAAGAGACTTCTAAAAGTGAGGAATTCTCACCAGAAGTAGATGAAGTAGAAATAGAAAATAGCAAAGGGTTCAACAAGGGGATTGTTGTTCCTCTCAAACAGAAGATACATCATCTTCTAAAAAGAAAATAAATGTTCTTACAAAGGAACAAGATCTTCTTTTTAAAGTTATTTCCCAAATACCAGATGATGAGCAAAACAGGGATTATCTTCAAAAACTTAAACAGTCTTTAGAAAGACCTGCCCTAACTAAATCTGTTAGGGTAGATAAATACAATATAAAAAATGTCTTAGATAGGTTTAGTTCAGAAATAGGTAAACCTGTAACTCTTCAAGATTTGTAGCATGAACTAAATCTTTTGAAAGCAGAAGTGAAAGAATTAAAACAGAAGCAGTAGCATTCTGAGTTAATCCTTTCATCTCTTCAAAAAGGAAAAAAAAAAGAAAGAGGAAGCAATACAAGAAGAAAATGATTCGCAAAAACTTTTTAAAATCTCTTCTAGTATTTCTATCAAAAAATGGTATATTCCTATCAAATTAATTATAAAAAATGAGTATACTATTGTGACAGTAGCCTTATTTGACATAGGAGCTGATCTCAATTGTATACAAGAAGGACTTGTGCCAACCAAATATTTTGAAAAAACAAAGGAAGGACTTAGATCTACAAATGGATCTAAACTTCAAATCCAATATAAATTGTCAAATGTGGCTGTCACAAATTCTTCCTCCAAAATTAAAACAACTTTCCTATTGGTGAGAGATATGACTAGCAGAATCATCTTAGGTTCTCCTTTTATTTAATAAATTATGTCTTTCTCAGTTACTGATAAAGGTATAGAAATGGAGAACTTAGAAGAGAAAATTCTTTTTCAGTTTGTCAAAAAACCAATTTTCAAGGACTTAAATTTAGTAAAAATCAAGGAGAATCAAATTAATTTCCTTTCTGAAAAAATTTCTTATAAGAAAATTGAATAGCTTTTGCAAAACCCAGTTGTTCAAAATAAAATAAAGGCTATGGGAAATAAGATACAAACTCAAATTTGTTCTGATTTACCAAATGCCTTATGGGAAAGAAAACAACATATGGTAGAATTGTCATATGAAAAAGATTTTTTTGAAAAACAAATTTCGACAAAAGCTCGTCCAATTCAAATGAATCAAGAACTTTTGGACTATTGTAAAAAAGAGATTGATGATCTCTTATCAAAAGGAATAATAAGAAAGTCCAAAAGTCCTTAGTCATATTCTGCATTTTATGTCAATAAGAATGCAGAAATTGAACGAGAAACCCTAAGGTTGGTAATCAATTACAAACCTTTCAATAAAACGTTGTAATGGATCTGTTATCCAATTCCTAATAAGAAGGATCTATTGAATCGCTTACATTCCGTAAAAATATTTTCAAAATTTGATATGAAATTTGGGTTTTGGCAAATTCAAATTAAGCCTGAGGATAGGTACAAAACAACATTTACAGTTCTGTTTGGTCAATTTAAATGGAATATAATGCCTTTTGGCTTAAAAAAAGCACCCTCAGAATTCCAAAGGATTATGAATGATATTTATAATCTATTTACAAATTTCATAGTTGTTTATATTGACAATGTTCTGATTGTCTCCCAGAATGTCGATCAACATTTGAAGCACTTAAATGTTTTCCTGGAAGTAACACGGAAAAATGGATTGACAGTCTCTCAAAACAAAATCTCTTTATTTCAAACAAAAATTAGGCTTCTTGGCCATTATATTTTCCAAGGAATTATTACACCAATTGAGAGAGCAATCCAATTTGTCAATAAATTTTTGAACCAAATTCTTGATGAAACCCAAATTTAGAGATTTCTGGGATGTTTGAATTATGTCTCAGATTTTCTTCCAAATCTTTCGAACATTATATAACCTCTGCATGAACGTCTTAAAAAGAATCCATCTCCTTGGACAAATGTTCAGACAGATGTTATTAAAAAAAATTAAACTTAATGTCAAAAGTCTTCCATGTTTACAAATCTCTGAAAAAAATTATCGAAATAGATGCTTTAGATTTGCGATATGGAGGTATACTTAAGCAAAAGAAATTTGAAAAGGAAAATATTGTTGCTTTTATTTCAAAACACTAGAATTTTGCACAACAAAATTATTCAACTGTCAAAAAAGAAATTTTAGCAATAGTTTTATGCATTCAAAAGTTTCAAAGTGATCTTCTCAACCAAAAATTTATTGTCAGAGTTAATTATAGATCTGCAAAAGATATTTTACAAAAGGATGTTAAAAATTTAGCATCAAAGGCTCATTTTTCTCGCTGGCAAGTAATCTTGTCCACTTTTGATTTTGAAATTGAGTATATCAAAGGCTTTTCAAATTCTTTGCCAGATTTCCTAACTCGTGAATTTTTGCAAGGAAAATAATGCCTCCCAAGAAAGATTGAGATAAAGAAAACCCAAATAAGGATCTACAGTTAGATCCTAAGTCCAAATCCAAATCCTCCGAATCCAAAGGAAAACAAATTGTCTCAAAAATCCAAACTTTTCAAGCCATAGCCTCTCAAATGCAAAAGCCTTTAACCCTCACCAAAAAATTTTAGGCTGATATAGCCGAAGAAGAGGATCAAGCCAAAAATCTTATTCTTAACCAAGCTAAAATTTTCAAATAAATTGAAGAGATGAAGTCCCAGAAAATTATTGCTAGTACTTCATCTAAACAAATTATTTCAATTATCCTCAACCTTCCAAAATTGTTACCAAATATGTGGAAAAACTCATTCCACAAAATGTTATCCAAATGGAAATGGAATACTGGGATAAAGATTCCATAAATATTTTTCAAAAGATTTTTCCAAAAGGATTTCATTTCATCCTGAAGCTTCTAGCAAAATAAGAGATTTTTATGAATTAATTTTGATTGATACTGGTTGAAAATTTTATTTCTCCAAGTGATTAGGGAAAAGATGTAAATCAAATTAAAAAGTTTTCAATTCTTTGGGAGCCGTATGGTTTTACTTACTGGGATTATCAAAAAGCCTGGTATAATGCCATATACTACCAAAACAAAAATCAAAAACATTTTTGGTTGTTTTTCTTCAACCAAAACAAAAAATATAAATTTTCAAACTGGTTTTTCAAATGGTGGGACATTTATAGTCCTATTCCTAAACTTTTTCCTGAAAAGGTTGCTGAAGGATGGAATACCTTCAAGTCCTGTTTTGATAATGCAACTTATGGGGACTTTTTCATGCTTCTCCAATTTTTCTTAAAAATTGGTCTTCCCTGGGGCTTTTCATGGGAATACCAATATTCAAATCAAAACTCTTTATCAAAATGGCCAATCCCACAAAGGAAACTCTCTGTCAAATGGTGAAGTTCTTATCAATATGCCAATAAAGCATATGTTTATGAGATTAAAAAATGATTTTAGGAGAATCCACACTTTCACAAAAATGTCAAGGAAGAAAGTCAACAATTTCTCTAGAACAAATATCAAATTACAGCTTTTCTAGCCTTAATCTCTTCTAAATAGGAGTATGTACAGAAGTTGCAAGAAATTCTTCATCAACTCACAAGCACGGGTGAAGTAGAGTCTTGTGCTTCAAATGACTCTGAAGGAGCCAACGATTATGCTCAGTCAAATAAAGATAATTATTTTAGCATCAATCTCGGTGATGACTAAATAGTATGAAAGAAATATAATAAAAGGGAAAATTGTGGAGGGGCTTTCAAATTTCAAATGATAGAGGCAAATTCAAAATCAATGGAGGGAAAGTTCAAATTCAAAATCCATGGAGGGAAAATCAATGGAAGGAAAATTCAGATTCAAACCAATGGAGGCAAATTCAAATTTGTTAGAGGGACTTCAATGGAGGGAAATTCAAGATTCAAATAGTTCTCCAAAATGAAAGTTCAAATTCAAATTCAGTGTCAGCAAATGAAATGTAAATGAAGGAAAATCTAAGCTCAAATTCAATGTTAGCAAATGAAATGCAAATGAAGAAAAATACAGATTCAAAGTTGGTATTGGTATAAGAAGACAAAATACTTTCGATGCCTAATAAAATTTTCAGATGCAGACAAACTTTTGAAAAAGAAAGATTCTCAAATAATTATCAAATACTGTAGTCAGCAGCTAATAATTACTATACACTATAGCAATATATTGTAGCAAATATTAACCTAGAAATTTCTATAAATAGCCCCCAATTCTCTAAATGTAAGGCATCCAAAAAAAAAACTATCCAGAAGCTCTCTCTGGAAGTTTGAAGGTGCTTTCCCCATCTCCGCTAGAGTTACTCCAAACTCTTGCTTCAAATTGTAAGTATTCTAACTTCAAATCTTGATAAAATTTGAAATTATTTGCAATCCATTTATGATCCCTACTTCTAATTCTGTATTAAGTTTCTTTCTTAGTCCGCTTTGCCTGTTCTCTGAAAGTTTTAAGCTGCTCTCCCCATCTCTACTAGAGTTACTCCAAACTCTTGCTTCAAATTATAAGTGTTCTAACTTCAAATCTTGATAAAATTTCAAATTGTTTACAATCTGTCTACAATCTCTACTTTTGATTCTATGTTAAGTTTCTTTCTCAGTTTGCTTTGGCTGTTCTTTGTAGTTTCTTTGTGTCAGCCTAGGGGAACAACTCCGCGTCCTCTGGTATCAGAGCTTAGGGGGAAGTAGGGATAGAAATATGAGCTAAGAATTACATTTGCCTTCATGAAGTTTATGTTAATATCTGAATATGAACACTCCATCTAGATAAGCTGATAGCACTTAGTAAGGCATGAGTCCATAAAGAGGGTGTCCCGATTGCTGAGTTGTTGTAAGGGCAATGATTCTCCCTATCTCCCGAAAGGGCCTACTCTCATGCTAAGCGTAAAAAGGGCCTAAGCAATCCAGATTTGTAGATTCATGTTGGGATATTAATATTTACTTCATATGGCAAAGTAATTTTTTGTTCATATTAATATCTTTATGAAATCTGATGGCTTTGATATTAGTAGCAGAGTTTATATTTTATCATTCCACAGTCTTTGTCTTCCCATTTTTCATTCTCATCATCTTCATTTGCATCATCTTCAAAAATCAAATTCAAAGAAAATTCCAAATTGATTTACAAAGAATAAATTGATTTTGATAAATTCAACAAACAAATTAATGATCGGGAACTTCCAAACATCCTAGATCAGGAACTTTATAAAATAAATTTTCAATTTTTTATCAAATCGAAATATGTTATTAAAACTGAAAAAAAAATTTTATCAATGTTGACCCAATGATAGAAGAATTTACTCTCTTATCTGAAATGGATCTTAGAAAAATAAGATCAAATTTCAACTATTTGCATATTGGTTGCATACAAATTGCTGCTAGCCCAATGACTAGATTAGGA
>JANHAO010016617.1:0-14291 GCA_026873985.1 Saraca asoca
TTTGATTTTTCTTGTTTAATAAAATTATATCATCATAAAATTATCATTGTTGTAAATAATTTAATTTCAAACACCTTCTTTTGATAGAAAAAAAAATGCAAGACTTGTTCTCCACACAAAAGAATAGTTTGAATCATACAATTGTGTTCTTGATATTAATTGGTTAAATATATAGCACCATTAACCAAGAGAAACAATTATTTTAACCAAAAATTCAAATAAAGGGTTTGTGTAGTATATTTTTAAACTATAAAAGAGGTCATTGCAGATTTTCAAATTAAAGAGAAGTTAAATATAATTTTTTTTTGTATATTTCAAAGGTGTCAAGTGTTTTTTTTTTTAAGTTTTATTAATTACTTTTAATGATGAAAATGTTTCGAAAATAGATCTCGGGTCATGCCAAAATCAATGAAAGGATTGAAAGATTTGAAGAACAGATAAAAAATGAAGGTGTTTGCCTTTGAGAGAGTGTGTTTTCACATTGAGAAAATAAAGTGAAATGAATATTTATAATGAACCAAAACACTTTTTAAAAAACTAGTCGTTATACACAATTATGCTAATATGATCATAATCGTGAATTTGAAATTTGAAAAACGAGTAGACTCTTGAGTAAAATCTTCGGGCTCAATTATGAAGCATTCATTTGATTCAAATCATAGCATTTCAATTCATATTGCGAGTCTACTCACAAAATGTTATGGGCATTTTCTGGAAAGCACAACGTAGGCTGACCAAGGTCCAATATGAGATATAGCTAATCAGATGGAGGCCCGGATGAGGGATCGAGGTTGCTCAGCAAGGGTTCCAAGTTGTTAGGCGTGAGCTGAAGGCATTGAGTAGTGTTGTAGCAGAGAGCGTAGCTTGTTAAGGGGGCCCTCAACCCATCAGTGGGAAGGCTAACACCCTAGTTGTCCTCGAGGAGAACGACCGAGCGAGAACAGTGAGGCTAGCCAAAGTTCCAACTCGCTCACCAGCGCAGCACCAAGTTGCAAGGTTAGCGAGCTAGACGCATGTACGGAGCCTGATCAGCAATCCAAGGCATATGTTTCTAACTGACAGCTCAACCTCCAAACCTACACATTAACCCCTCAGAAATACGACAATGATTTACCTAGCATTAATTACCTGACACCAAGCATTAAATGCCAGAAGCAGCGATAATAATCATTCTGTTACTTATAAAATTACACTTGTAACCCTCCCCCTTTCTATAAATAAGAAGGGGTAACCATTGTAAAGAGAGAGAGAACTTTGCATGCAGAAACTTTGCCGGGGAATCTAGAGAGCACTGTACTCTGTGAGGAAGCACTTCCATTGTACACAAAAAATAATCTTCAGCTAGTAATCAAAACCACTGTAGACGTAGGGGCTAACTTGACTTTAGCCGAACCACGATAAAACTTCTAGTGTTAGTTGTCTTTCCCCTATCCTATTATATGCCTTTTCTATTTTCCACCATATTCTACTTGTAATTAAGGGTGATATTAAACACAAACTTGTTGACCAGATTTTGATGTCAACATTTTGGCACTAGAAGGAGGGCCCCCACTACACATTCTTTGTCTTTTTGTTCCTGATAGACTGTTCCAAGATGTTCTAAACACAATGGTGAGAGAAAAAGCCACCAAGAGTACAGAAATTCCTACTAGCCAACCTGAAGGCCAGACACAATAGCGAAACACAACTGCCCCTTCGACAGGTGCCAATGCCGGCATAGCTTCCTTCATCCAACAGCAGTTCGTGGCTCCTAGAATCGATTAAGCTTAAACTTGGCAATAACACCAAGAAGCATTTGATTGACGTCAGGAAGCACTTGAGAATACCATGAAAGAGCTAATGGATATGGTCAATGCATTAGCCCAGGCGCATGCTCAAGGCGCACTAAAGCAGGGTGAAGTTACTGCACCTGAGTGTGGATATCATCAGCCAGAGCCTCAGCACGAGGAACAAGCTAGGATCGAGTGTCGCAGAGCTGGTTCACTGCACTCGTCTAACTCGTGGTTAAGATTCGAAGTTCACCAAGTTCGGAAGGACAAGGGGGACAATTAACAAGGTGAAAGCTCGCACCAAGACGAGAGCTCACACAGGACCAACCATGAGTAAGAGACAAACCATGACTCATCTAGCCACGAAAGTGGCAAGAGGCATAAGACCTCAGACCGACATTCTCGTAGCAAGTGAGATGAAAGGAGTTGACGAACTTCTAGCCATTGATCTAAGCACCGATATCCTATGATTGAAGAATTGCTCCAGAGAATGGAGCAATTAGAGAAGAACTCTGTATCTCAGAGCAACCAAGAATCCCATAAGGAGCAAACTCTGTTCTCCAACATAATTGAGATGAAGCCCCTCCTTCATAGGTTCAATATTCCAAACATTCCCCTATACAATGGGGACAGTGACCCCTACAACTATTTGGATGCTTTTAATGTCCAGATGGACTTGCAGACCTCCATTCTATTGGTGAAGTGTCGAGTTTTGCTTGCCACGCTCGAAGAAGTGCTGTGAACATGGTTCAGAAGTATCTCAGCTCGCAGCATAAGGAGTCAGGAGGAATGTCAAATGAAGTTCCTCAACCAATATAGGGCGTTAAAGAAACAACTCGCTCAATCTTGCCACTTAGCCACGGTTTTCCAACGAAAAAATGAGTCACTCAAGGACTACATCACCAAGTTTCGATAAGAAGTTAGCAACATAGAAAACCAGAGTATTCTTATGGCAATCTTAGCCAGACTCTAAAAAGATAGGAAACTATATGAAGACATATACAAGTCCCCCATTAAGAGCCTGGGTGAGTTCTATGAGTGAGCCACTAAGGAGATCTAATGGGAAGAAACCTCCGATCCCAAGAAGTTAACCAAGAAAGTGGAGGCAAGCACCTCCAACTGAGGTAAGAAGACAAGGGGAGGCAGAGGCAGCAAAGAAGGCCAGAAGGGGGGCTCTAGAGGCCAAACTATGAAGAAGGCTCAGAACGAACAGTTTCAACCTCGAAGTCGCTATGATACATATACTGTCTTATCAGATACTCTAAATAGGATCTATGCGATCGAGAAGGACAACAAAGATTTCGGTAGCTCCAAGCCCTTGAGGGCCCCTATTGAGAAGAAGAACCACAACAAATTCTGTGCCAATCATAGCGAGGTCGAGCACAACACATTGGATTACTGGGCATTGAAGGATGCAATTAAGGACTTCATTAGGAGAGGTCACCTAAAAGACTATGTGGTGAGATCCCTGGGGCAGTAACCCCTACTTCCCCAGTAGCCTACGTCGCAGCGTCACCAAACTTTAGATCATGAGGAAGCACCCTCAGTGAGGACCATCTTCACCACACACGGTGGACCTCACATCGTAGGCACCTTAAACCACTCGCATAATTGCTATGTGTGAGCTGTGGGTCATGTTCTCCTGGTGAGTCATGTGGAACGTGAAAGACTCGCTAAGAAGGCCAAAGTAGTTTGGGACAGCATCTTGTTCAAGGAAGAGGATGTGAAAAAAGTTCATTACCCCCACAATGATGTGATTGTCATTCGAGCAAAGATTGACAACACTGAGGTAAGAAGGATAATGGTCGATACTAGGAACTCTTTGAATGTTATGTACAATGGGTGCTTTGACTAGATGGGCATAAGCATGAATTAGTTAGACCCTTCACTCGAGCCCCTTTACAGTTTTATAAGAGATGAGATACTCCCAATAGGATGAATCAAACTCCCATTCACCTTAGGAGACATTGACCGGCGATTATAAATTATCCTCCAGCCTACAATGTGGTGCTGAGGTGACCCAACTATCAACGATTTTGATATGGTGACATTAACGAAGGCCCTGACCATTAAGTTCCTAACCCCAAATGGAGTTAGATGCGTGTGGGGGGCAACAACAAGTAGCCTGACGCTATTACAAGAGTGAAGTTAAACTTGGGGCCCAAGGGAAGAAGGTGAATGTAGCGTCCAGAAGAGAACCTTGAGCAACAGACACAATGGGGGGTTAGCCACGATCTTGACCCTTAAGAAGTGGACGCTGATCAAGCCACTAGACCAGTCAAGGAGCTTGAGGATGTGCAAGTAAGTGAGGTGGATGAGAAAAGATGCCTTAAGTTAGGAAAATGCCTACCACCTAGTGTGAAAGCACAACTCGTGGATTTTCTCAAGGCAAATATGGACATTTTCGCCTGGAACCATGAAGATATGGTGGGCATCGATCCAAATATGATGTCACATAGATTGAATATCGACCCCTGGGTCAGACCAATTTGCCAAAAGAGAAACCAATGATTGCTAAATGCTACACAGCACTCAAAGAAGAGGTAGATAAGCTCTTAGCGAATAATTTCATTTGAGAAGTGCATTACCCCACTTGGGTGGCTAATCTCATCCTCGTAAAGAAGAAGAATGAAAAATGGAGGATGTGTATCAATTTAATCGACCTTAATAAGGCATGTCCCAAAGATAGCTTCCCTTTACTGAGGATAGACTAACTCGTAGATGCGATGGAAAGGCATAAACTCCTTAGCTTCATGGATGCCTACTCAGGGTACAATTAAATTCCAATGGCTAAACAGGATGAAGAGCATACCTTATTTATTACTAATCGTGAGTTATACTGCTATAAGGTAATGCTTTTTAGGCTTAAAAATGCGGGGCCAACCTACCAACGATTAGTGAACATGATATTTTGAGAGCAGATTGGCAAGACTATAGAGGTATACATTGACGACATGCAAGTAAAGTCCAAGCAGCTTGTTGGTCACGTCTGTGATCTAAAAGAGATGTTCTAAACCCTAAGAAGGTATTGAATGAGGCTGAACCTGCATAAATGTGCATTCAGAGTGGCCTTAGGCAAATTCCTCAATTTTATAGTCAATAATAGAGGAATCGAAGCTAATTCAGAGAAGATTAGAGCACTCCTTGATATGCATTCTCCCGTTGATCCGAAGGATGTCCAAAGCTTGAATGGCCAGGTCGCTGCACTCAGCAGATTCATTTCAAAGGCAACGGACAAGTGCGTTCCTTTTTTTGATGTCTTCAAGAGGGCAAAAAAGTTTGAATAGACCCTAAAGTGTGAGGTCACTTTTTAGGAGCTCAATTCATACCTTATATGAGCACCCCTCCTATCCAAACCAAAAGAGGGTGAGAGATTGACTGTGTACTTAGGGGTATCCCAGCATGCTTTGAGTGTGGCCCAAACACGAGAAGAGAGAGAAACTCAATTCCCTATTTACTATGTGAGTAAAAAGCTGCTGGATGCTGAAACAAGATACTCACCTATAGAAAAACTCATTTACTGTCTGGTCATTGCCTTGAGGAAGCTGTGACCCTATTTTTAAGCCCACAGCATCAGGGTCCTTACCCAATTCCCACTAAGATAAGTCTTATAGAAGACGGACGCCTTAGGATGACTACTCGAGCGAGTAATAGAGCTTGCCCAGTTTGACATCAAATATAAACCCGGATTAACCATCAAGGGACAAGCACTGGCCAACTTTATTGTTGAATTCACAGGACCCGTGTAAGAGAAGGTAGAAATTCTTGAGGCCTTATGGTGGGAGTTATTTGTTGATGGGTCATCCAGTGACCAAAAGGCTGGGGCAGGGATGCTTCTTGTTAGTCCAAAAGGACACAAGGTCTTTTGCACTTTAAGATTTAATTTTCAAGCCACTAACAACAAAGCTGAGTACGAGGCCTTGTTGGTGGGTTTGTGTTTGGCCAGAGAGATGCGAGTCGAAAGATTAAAGATTTTCAGTGACTCATAACTCATTGTTTGTCAGGTGAAGGGCGAATACCAAGCTTGAGGATCGAAGATGATAAACTATCTCTAAAAGGTCCAAGAATTGTTAGGATCCTTCTAGCAATACGAGATCAATCAGATCTTGCGAGCCCAAAACATGCATGCTGATGCTTTAGCTCGACTGTCCACCATTGAAAACCTCGATCTCTTAGGAATGGTTCTGATATAACTCCTTCCATCCCTAAGTATTTAATAATAAGATGTTATGATGGCGATTGCCAGAATGCTTGACTTCTGAATGAATTCGATCCTGGACTACTTGCAGAATGAAAAGTTACCAAAAGATAGACTCAAAGGGTGACATCTGTGAGCTCGAGCAGCCAAATATTGCATATATGATGACATGTTTTATAAGAGAAGGTTCACGATCCCACTTTTGAGATGCATAGATGGTGAAGACTGTGATACTGTCTTAGGGGAGATTCATGCAGGTCATTATGGAAACCATATTGGGGGCTGTCCCTGGCACAAAAGGCTCTTCAGCAAGGATTCTACTAGCCAATGATGAAACAAGATGTCATAAACCTCATCAAGAGATGTGATAAATGCTAGAGATTTACAAAGGTGCCGTGAGCTCTGCCAGCTTACCTGAAGCAAATGATCAGTCTGTGGCCGTTCACGATCTGGGGAATAGACTTGATCAAGCCACTTCTTAAGGCTTGAGGGAATTGCAAGCATGCAATAATGGTGGTGGACTACTTCACCAAATAGGCAGAGGCGAAGGAACTTGCTGAGATATCATATTCCAAGGTCAAAAAGTTCATGTGGAACAACATCATCTACAGGTTTGGAGTCCCTCAATAGATCGTAACTGATAACGAGACTCAATTTACTAGTGAGCAGTTCATCAAGTTTTGTGATGACCTCAAAATCATTAAAAGCTTCACAGCCATAGACCATCCTCAAGCTAACAAGCAAGTAGAAGTGGTCAACAAGATCATTAAGAGGATCTTGAAAACTAAACTAGAAGCTAAAAAGTGAGCCTGGGTGGACGAGTTACAGGCAGTGCTATGGGCCTATAGGACTACACCTTATAGCTCTATAGAGGAAACCCCTTTTTTATGGTCTATGGATGTGAGGCAATGATCCCAGTAGAACTTGAGGTCGTAATGCATCGAAGAATTGCTTTCAACCTAGAAGACAATGATTAGTTGCTCGCTAAAAACCTAGACCTTGTGGAAGAAGCAAGAGAAAGAGCTAGCCTAAAGGTTGCCACTCACCAATGGCGCATAGCGAGATACTATAACCACAAGGTGCGAGCTCGAAAGTTCAAACCCGATGATCTTGTCCTACGTCTCATTCTTCTTGGAGCACGCAAGCCTAGTGAGGGGACTTTAGGACCAAATTGAGAAGGTCCATACCTTGTCAAAAGGGTCGTGAGTGATGGAGCTTACCATCTGGCGGACATAAGTGGGGTGGAATTTCCCTGAGCTTGAAATGTCAAGCACCTCCGTTATTATTACCAATAGGTATCTCGGTGTATAAGAGTTGATTCATTGTAAATATATATATGATTCTTTAAATTCTTTATGGAATAAAATTCAGAGAAAATTCTGTGCAAAGTTACAAGTTATGCGATGCAATAACGGTTGATGTAGAATGTTAAGTTCTCATCATAAGTAAACAAGTTCGCACATTCAAGCATAAAAATAACGAGGAAAAATATGTTCAGCTTCCATTACAATGGAGTCACTTCATACAAAATGTTCGCAAAGTTTGTCATAAACCATAGGAAAGAGAAAAACAAAGTTACAAAGTTCATATCCTAAGAGGTCGAAGCCTTGGGAGCTAAGCTTTTGTCGGGCTGAGGGTCAGAGGCTAGAACGTCAGGAACTTCAATCGCTGGGGCAGCATCAGTGACCTAAGAACTACCTTCTCCCTAGGTAGCAACTTTGGTAGGAAGGACTTCAACCCCGGCACTTTGTCCTTTCCTCGTAGAGTTGGCCTTAGCAACTCTCCTTTTATAGCGATCCATGACTTTGAGAACTTGGGGGCTGAAGAAGGAAAAGTCCAACTCAGGATATTTCTCCCACAAAGTGAAGAAGAACTCAACGCAAGTCCTAGTCCTTGCTTCCCTGACCATTTTGACACTTGCGAGGATGTCTCTACTTTAACTTTGGCCGCTTCCTCCTTGGTGAGCTGAAGTTCTCTCTTCAATGTCTCTAATTCTTCAGTAGTAGCCTCAGCTTGCTAATTTGTGGACTTCGCATTTTGCTCGATTGTATTGGTCACTTTCATTATTAACTGCAAACATGAATGGACTTTATCTAACTCTATTCTTACCTTGTTCAGGTCGTTGGTAGCAAGGCCAAAGTTTATCTTAGCAGTCTCATGACACTCTGCCTTGTGAGATAGAGTAGTCTCTAACTCTTTAACTTTCTCCTTGAGCTCTAGGACCTCAGCTATTTGGATTGCCAACTTGTCTATAAGAGTAAACTTTTCGTCATCTTGATCCTGAAGTACTTCCTCAATCTTCATCAGAGTTAGTAAGCTTTGCGAGAACAAACAACAAGATTAGACTATGAAGCAAACAGAGTAACTTAGACAAGGAGCAATACTTACCACCAAATCGTGACGAGCCGCATACCCTACCAGCCTCCCAATGGTGAATTCCTTGACCACTGATGCTGTGCATTTATGAGAGGTCACTTTTTTCTTCCTTTTGCCAACCTTCTGCTTCTTTGGAAGAGGACCAGAAGGACTGGCGATGTCAACTATCATTACTTCTTCAGATCATGATGTGAGGGCTGGTCCTAGCGAAGGGACAGTAACAAGAGCAGTTGGAGTAGTTGGTTACTCTGTGTGATAGGAGTCACTCCGATCTCGGGTACTGGGGGCTGGCCTGCAGCAGCCGGAGTTGATTCAATCTTGTGGGCCAAAGGGGCTTCCTCCTCGTTTTCTGAGGGCAGCATCCTCAGGATAAGTTCCATGATCTTATCGTAATTATCAAAGTTCGCGGGCCTGACCTCCATCAATTGGCGAATTCTAACCTCCCTAGTGACCTTGGTGCCTTGTGCTGGACTAAACTTGTAATAACAGAGGATGCTTTCGTCAAACTGAAAGTCATTCTTGAGGTCATTGGACGTCGTGATCTGATCTAAGACCTCCAACTCCTTAGCCCCTAGCGTTGGTCGCCTACCGGTCCTGTCTACAAAATCAAGTAAAGGTCAGGATCAATAGTAAATATCAAAAAGCTATTAAGTTTACTCGTACCCAGGCCACCTACTTGGAACGAGAACGAAATTGAAATTCTTAAGATAGCATAATGAGGGGCATGAGTTATAAAACTAGCGAGACTTATAATGCCCCGCATTGGACTTCCCCTTTGCATCCCCCTTTGGCAGGTAGTAAAGCCCACCCTCCGAGTTTGTACACCTCAGATTGTACAAATAACACAAAGTTTTGGGTGATGGTGGAGGAAGGTCGTTGCCCATATGGATCAGGGTTAACGAGATAAGTGAAGTATATGAGTTTAGTGTTAGTT
The DNA here is from genome assembly GCA_026873985.1 of Saraca asoca. Taxonomy (NCBI): domain Eukaryota; kingdom Viridiplantae; phylum Streptophyta; class Magnoliopsida; order Fabales; family Fabaceae; genus Saraca; species Saraca asoca. The sequence goes on from JANHAO010016617.1 coordinate 9,278, forward strand.
GGAATGGACTAAATTTCATTTTATTCAAAAAAATTGACAATAAAAGGTTGCATGGGAAATCTTAATCTCGCTGTGAGGTGTGGGAAATTGATAGCTGCGAAGCCCCGAGATAGATGAGGATTGTAGTCATCTGGAGTGGGAACCATGGAACTACACCCTTTGGGGATCCAGCATGATTGAATTGTGGTTTGAATGTCGCAAAGACGCATAGTTGAAGAATGTAGCTTGAATACGTGACAATTAAGGCATTAGCCTACATGGTCTCTCGGCCCTCAGTGTGTTCCGGACGAGTGCTTAGGTCCATCGTGACCTCCCTTCCACTTGTGGTCCCTTCGTCAGTACATCGTATGACCCCCGCACTTTGGGATGAGTCTAGTTCGTCGTCCTCATTCCTCATTATATGACGACGATGTGCATGACTTGCTCCCATCTACACAAAGAAAAAAGGCTAGTCAGGTCGCTGAAAATGAACCCTACAAAAGACTAAGACTAACAACCTTCCCTATACTGCAAGCCATGCACACCCTAAGTCATCGCATCAACAACCTAGATTCCAGCAGATGGAGGGGACACTCCAATCGAATCATAGAACTCCAAAGAACTAAAACCAACGTCCGAAATCCTAAAGCCTACTGGTAGGCTAACTGCTTTGATCTAGATAAAATGAAGCATCTAAATCATCTCTACCTATCAACATTATCGTCTCCTAACCAACCACAATCGAGTCCCTTATTCCCTACGAAAAAGGAAAATGCAAAGATAGAAGAAATGTACCATGACTAACGGAGCCAAAAGCTTCGAAAGTTCGGCTGATGACAAAAAAAGTGGACTAGACCCAATGAAAATCGATGGTGGAGGAATTGCATAGTAATCAGGGGAGCAAATGAGTAGAGGAAACTACAACTCTGAAAGTTTTCGAATGGCAAGTTAAGAGGGAGAGAAGAGGCACTCGCAACTTATAAGGGGGCACGATCCCACCATTGGATCAAAAGGGTTGCCATTTACCCATAATTCAATGGTCTGGGGAAGATAACAGCCAGCTCACAATGACACGGTGCACACGTGTCAAAATCGGGAGTAATTACTGTTAGCCGCCGTTGGGAATCAAAAAGTCACGTGTAAGACAGAATGAGAGTGCCAAACGTCTCATTGAGATCATAGATTGTGTAGCGCTAGATTATGACAGCAGTTCGAGACCTCGCATCCAAGGAGTGCTCCATATATGAAAACCTTGCACGAACGAGTTCAAGACCTTGCATCTAAGAAGTGCTAGTCATGCACAAAAATCTTGTGCGAGCCGCATCCAAGGAGTGCTCCACGCCTAAAAACCTTGTGTGAATGAGTTCAAGACCTTGTTTCCAAGAAGTGCTAGCCACGCACAAAAATCTTGTGCGAGCCGTGTCCAAGGAGTGCTCCATACACAAAAACCTTATGCGAACAAGTTCAAGACTTCGCACCCAAGGAGTGCTCCACACATAAAAACCTTGCGCGAGCTATGTCCAAAGAGTGCTCCACACACAAAAACCTTACGTGAACCAGTTCAAAACCTCACGTCCAAGAAGTGCTAGCCATGCACAAAAATCTTTCACAAGCCACATCCAAGGAGTGCTCCACGCACAAAAACCTTACATAAATAAGTTTAAGATCTTGCATCCAAGGAGTGCTCCACACACAAAAATCTTGCGCGAGTCGTGTCTAAGGAGTGCTTCACACACAAAAACCTTATGCGAACAAGTTCAAGACCTCGCATCCAAGAAGTGCTAGTCACACACAAAAATCTTATGTAAGTCACGTCCAAGGAGTGCTTCATGCACAAAAATCTTGTGTGAACAAGTTAAAGACATCACGTCCAAGAAGTGCTAGTCACGCATGAAAATCTTACACAAACTGGCATGATTGACTGGTCATACAAATGACACCTATCCTTTAAGTTAAAACTTGTTGATTAAAGTCAATTGGCTTATATTTTACTCTTGTAATAAGGGTTAATTATCCCAAGAAACATTTCTCGTAACAATTATCGAGTTACGATTTTGTGGGAGTTAGTTATGTTGCCATCGGCAATCAACTGGATCAATGATATGACAAGTTTACAAAGCAAAAGATATAAGCGTAATGCTTGAAGTTTTATTAAAAGACATCCTTCAATGAGATAGATTTACATCAGAAAATCTCATATATAAGAATAAAGTAAAAACCTGAAGTCACTAATTCAACAAGAAGAGGGAGAACCAACCTCTGGGAGATGAACTCCCATCAGATGAAACATCCACCAGCACAGTTACTCCTACTTATAGCCTTTCTCAGCCAACGGTTCCTTTCCTGACTCAAACCCTGAGCAATTCAAAAAGGGGTCAGGAATTTGGCTAACAAGGTTGAACTTCATGGAAAAGCCATGAAGAAATAATCCAAGATCAATATAAGACTTCCCAGGAGCCAACAAGAGAAGTTATCCAGGGAAGCCACATGCAACGGGTCATTCACAGCCCCAAGACCTTTGCAACGGACTATGCACACCCTAAGGAGCTTCACCGGAAGCTAAATTGCTGAAAGTGTAAAGGACTTAACTAAGGCATCCATCAGACAATCTCATGGAAAAATAAGAGGAGCTCCATAGACTTTATAAACTAGTCCGGGTTCATCAAGTGACTCAAAGGGCATTTGGCTATTCTAGATCGGACGATCCATAAAAAATGAGATCGCCATGTCAACAGCTAAAAACTATGTACAGTGAGGGGTATGGCCTAAAACAAGGGAAATGAAAGCCTGAAAGATAGAAAAGATAGCACAACAGTCTGACCATGAAGACTTATCCATCCTGCAGATTGCAGATAAAGACTTTGACTACCAGTTACAACTCTTAGCCTGCAAAGCGAGCTGAGAATTAAGGGACTTATGTTATAGGCATTTTTTGGAAAGCATGACGTGGGCCGACCAAGGTCCAATAGGAGATATGGCTAATTAGATGGAGGCACAAATTGGGGATTGAGGTCACTCAACAAAGGTTCCAAGTCATCAGGCATGAGCTGAAGGCATCGAGTAGCGTTGCAGCAGAGAGCATAGCTTGCTAAAGGGGCTCTCAACTTGTTAGCAGGAAGGCTAATACCCCATTCATCCTTGATGAGAATGACCGAGTGAGAATAGTGAGGTTGGCCAAAGTTCCAGCTTGCTCACTAGCACAGCACTAGGTCACGAGGTTAGCGAGCCGAACGCATGTACGGAGCCCAGTCAGCAATCTAAGGCACACGTTTCTAACTGACAGCTCAACTTCCAAACCTACATATCAACCTCTCAGAAATCCGACAATGATTTGGCAAGCATTAATTACATGATGCCAAGCATTAAATGTCTGGAGCGATGGAAATAATCATTCTATTACTTGTAAAATTACACTTATAACCCTCCCCCTTTCTATAAATAAGAAAGGGTGACCATTGTAAAAAGAGAGAGAACTTTGCATGCAGAAACTCTGCTGAGGAATCTAGAGAGTAATGTACTCTGTGAGGAAGCACTTTCATTGTACTCAGAAAACAACCTTCAGTTAGTAATCAAAATCACCGTGGATGTAGGGGTCAACTTAGTTTTAGCCGAACCACGATAAAACTTCTAGTGTTTGCTATCTTTTCCCTCTCCCATTATCTACCTTTTCTATTTTTCGTCATATTCTACTTGCAGTTAGGGATGATATTGAACACAAAGCTATCATCCAGATTTTGATGTCAACACAAAATATTGAAAAGTTATGGGATGTTTTAAAATGCACTCGAGCATAATCATGATCATGATAATGAGATAGGGTTTTGAAGGGTTCAATTTGAATCGTAGAATTTTAGTTTAAAATTGTGATCTGAATCACAGGGCTTAAAAGCTTACCCTGTTTCAACAAGTATGATCGTGAAATCAATGTAAAAATGTTTGAGTCGAACCATGAATCCTAGAGAAGAGATTTTCAAATGTTTTCCACGACTTCCACATATTTTAACAAGTTTTAACATTACAAAAACACTCCAAAAACTCAATTTCTAGCCAAGTAAATATGACAAAACATTTAGCACTAAGTTTAAATGTTTTTTGTATAATTTTTCAAAGAGATTGGTTAAGATATCAAAGGCCAAAAAAAAAAAAAGAAGACATTTTCAAATTTGAGCTAAATTCAACAATTCTAAACCTTTACAAAATAAAATAAAAAAAGGCCTAAATTAAGTCTTCAACTTGAAATTCATGGATACCTCCAAATGAACCACTGAAAGATAATTAATAATGTTTAACCAAAGTAGTTTGTTTTCATCAAAATAATATTTTGTTCAATTTAGAAAAAATTAGGGGTTAAGGATAAAATAAAGGATATTTACTTTAAATTTATCAAAATTTTGATATAGTCATTGTTTTGTGAATATTATTTTAAAATGATATTAATATATTATATATTAATAATATTTTTATGGTAGTTTAAGAAATAACTAGATCAAAGTAATCAAGATCATTTTTTTAAAAAAAAATTCAGTGCAATTCAATCCTAAATTTTTGTAACAAATCTATTCAAAATTGGATAGAAATTATGTATTTTTCTCAAGAGCCAAAGAGGCTAGTGTGTGCAAGTGCCCCCAGTAGGGTGGTTACTACAAGATTCTAGATGGTAGATGTGACCACCTTAAATTGTCAACTCCTGTTCGGATCCCTGTATGTATATAAGAAATAACAAATTATTTTGGCCCCATATAGGTATCTACCTCCATCTTTAACTTCACTATGAATTATTTTTATATAGATTGTGTTATACATATTAAATAATTTTTTTATATATTTAATTATCTAAGTTTTCTTACTCTATAACATTCAAATGAATTATTAATATAACATATAACAAACATAATTGATAAGTAATTTATCTTTATTAAATAAGACTAGGTGCAAATATCATGCTACAAGTATAGGAAAATTTGTTATGGAATAATGCGACATTCACTATTCTACTTCATTATTCATTTATGCCATGTCATTTTCGGAATTGAAT
>JANHAO010016618.1:0-14302 GCA_026873985.1 Saraca asoca
AATTAGTACATGTTATTGGAGGACACAAAAGAAACTAAACAACATTTCCTCGGCTGATATTGATTTCAGCAAGGACAGATTTATACGGAAGTTTACAGGGAATTACATAAGCTAGTTCCCAAGTGAAAAATGACACGTATACCTAAAGCAACACACTCAATCCTTTCACTTTAATGCTAAGATTGTCCTCCAGGAGGTGGTGAAAGAAATTGTAAACTATTCCAAAACTATTCTACAAATGAATAAACTAACTTGTTCTCCTACCATACCCAATTGGTAACCTTTTATCTGAAGTGTTCATCCCATAAAATATGCCAATATAGATGAAGAAAAGGTAATTAGAGGAATAGCAATTTTGGATATGGAAATGGTTTCTATGATGGCAATTGAGAGATAAGTTTCCTGTGTTAATAATGAAATTGCCACTCCTTCTTTTCTCACTTTATAGTAACAGAAAAAGGGAAAAGAAGACAAAAAAATTAGTTTCTGTCGTATATACTAACAAAATATACATAAAAATCTGTTAAAAATGAACTTTCAATTTTTGGGCTTCCAATATTGATTTTAAATTTCTTCGATATCCTGTGGGGTTTTCTTTATTGATTAGGGAATTTATTTATTATTGAGCCTTAGTTATAGATCTATTCATTATTATCAAGAATAGAATCGTAATATGAAGTGTATCTACATTTTGTAAGAGTTTATATACCATTTCAGGTCAATAGTTTATGACATTTTTTTTTTCAGGATGGTATTGATATTAATTTCAAAACTCAATTTTCACTCATAGCTACAAGGAGATCTTTCAAAGGGAGTAATCAAGATAAAAATGCCACTGATCTTAACTAGTCTTCTTAGTTTCTATTTTATTTTTGATTTTAAATAATTTTTGACTGAAATATAAAAATCGATTAATGTTATATCTTTTAGTTGTACATTTGAATATTTTATTTTCTCTGATTTGTGATGTAATTAAGACAAGTTACATTTGAATAAATGCCATTTTTATTACATTATGAGTTTGCATTTTTATTCTACAGAGATAATTAGTGTAATTAATGGAATGATCAGAAATGGCTTCAGATTTTTTAAAAAAATATAAGTAAAACTACAAAATTTTAGCAATTTTTTTTTTAAAAAAATAGTGACGGTTAAGCAAAATTTTAAATTGCAAATTGTTAAAAAATGATAACAACAATTAAGTAATTGCTACAAAATTAAATCACAAATTTTTAGAAAATAATAGTGACGATTAAAAAATTGTTGCTAAATTTTATTATTCCAGTGGTTCCTTGTAACCACCGCTAATATCAACACGACGTCCTGTTTTTTTGATGATTTTCTTAATCGCTGCTATTTTATGCTGTGACGGTTCAAACTGTCACCATTTTTTTAAGTGATAAATTAATTTTTTTTAACTATTAGTTACGGCCTTGGCCATCAAATATATATTCTTATTATTTGTGTTTAGTTGTGACTGCCACTACCAATCATGATTTAAAAGAATCGCAAAAAATACTATCGATTCTTTAAATTACTCTTCATATATTCCACGTAGTAATTCATTAGAAAAAAAAATAAGCAATACATGAAAAAAGTGCATTGAGCATCCACTCATGTACTCAACTGTTAATAATGATAGAAAAAATATGTCAATCCTCATTAGTACAATTAATCATCATCAAATAATTCTAATTTTGACATCACTCAGTGTTGGCCTTTCATTGTATATCCAATATTGAAATCACTTAAATTTGTTCATTCATCGCAGTTAGCCTCCTCCATAAAGTCATCTTCTTAAGAAGTGAAATGAAAAAAAAAATGAATTAATACAAAGATAAGAGCAATTATTTTCTGCCTAATTAAAAAAATGAAAACTACAAGACCTAAGCCCATAAAAGATCAACTAGCCTTAACACATGACATTCAATCTGTAAAGGTCATGCACCACTTTCTTCCACGCATGCTTTAGTTTTTGGAAAGAATCTAGTGCAGTGTGGGGTTCATCATTATTCCCTTTATACTTAAAACGTAATCTTATTAGTTCATCTAGTGACATAGGATAGATTTTGCATTTTTTTTTAAATCAAATTCCAGTAAAACAATACACTCTTATTTCTTTTGCACCAATTCATGTTTAATTGCAACCTATATTATGTATCAAACATCAGCTATTGCAAATAAGTTTTGGTTTAGAGTTATATGTTACCATTATTGCTGTATCAGGAGCTATATTTTCTGTAGTGTTTTGTATCTGCACTTCCAACAATTGCTCCAATAGTTGTTTCACATATTCAATTTTGGCCTCTAAATTTTTTATCTTTTGATCGGAATCTTCACATTTTGTTTAGACTCTTGCAATTTAATTTGAAGTCCATAAACAACAACTGATGATCTAGAGCCCCACATATCTGTTGGGGTTGCACCAGCTCCCTAACCATGCATCCTATCATGCCTTTCAGGCCTGAACGTCATGACCATCATTTCATCTTCAGTCAATTGAGAACTCCCTTCACTTACTTCAGTTGAGAGGCCGTTCAGTTTATCCTTCATTTGAGAATAACAAATGTAAAACAACTCAAACATACAAAACAAATAGATTAGATCGTATTTTCGTAGCAAACACACTTACACACTTTTCTTGCGTGTTTGGATTAGTAGCCCTTCCATTAAGCTTTGTGTGAGTGATTTCCTATGAACGGTTTCAACCAATTTCTTCCCCGGTCTTCTTCTTCTACATTCAAGATCAAAAAATTAGAATTAAATTAGTTAGAAAAAGGAGCATTTGCATAGACTAATCATGAAGGTACAAATCAGATTTTCAATTTGTTCCTTCAGGGTTCTTCTTCACAGAACAATTTCGTTAGGTTTTGAAAAGGATAACATTGAAATGAAATTCCACTGTTTAAAAGATGAATTCAATCCTACAGTCCCGCCAGAATTGTATCAAACAGATACATATTGTAATCATTCTTTTGTTAGTACAAGAAAAGGATCACTTGCATAATCATTTTTCTGGGAGTACGAGGCAAGTTAATTATATTGCAATCCTTCTTTACTTGTGTCCTTCAGTCATTAACAGAATAAACCTATATGATATAAAGACAACAAAATATGATCCATAGGAATGAATGGTCACACATTTTTTGTCAGAAAAGAGCACTATTTATAGTATATGTTGTTTGCGAAATTACCCTACAGAGATGGAAAGTGTCAAATCTCAGCACTGACAAAATAAATAAATAAATAAGTAAAATATTTACCAATCATAAATGCAAAGGTAAAATAAAGACTGACCACTATATATCAATAAGAATTTTGTTATAATTTATAAATACCTCTTCTTCTACTATTTGTATGATTTTTTTATCTAGAAGTGTGAACAATGTTATTTGATCCTTAATTTGTCTTTTTCCTTATGCTTGGTTTCTATTATCCAAATTTCAAATAAAAATAGAAATAATTGAAAAACAAATTAACATATTCAAAAAAAAAAAATTATGATTCCCGATTTGAATCATGTGATTCGAGTCGATTCTGAGTGAAAACGTTTCAAATCTTGAACGGAATCTTTTAAACCCTTGAATTGTGTTGAAATCATATTAGAATCAAAGGAATCGTGTGATTTCTTACAATTCATCGAAGCATAGGATGATTCAACCTCCCTTGTTTCCTGCACTTATGTTTCTCCTTACAGGATGCACTTTTATTTCTCCCTGTGGATGTAGAACTAGGTCAACCCATTTTTGGGCGCGACCTAGTTTAAAAAAAAAAAAGGCTCGTGAAGGGCCTGTTTTCATCTTTTTTTTTTTTTTACTTTAAAACTTAACTATTTCTCATTCTCCTTCACTTTTACCCTACTCATCTTCTAAATCCTATATTTTTACATTGAAGCCCCACCATTATTTTAAAACCCTAACCTTCATTATTTTAATATTATGATCCCCAATCAAGAAGATTGTAGAAGAAACAAGGAGAAGCTTGTAGAATAGACAAAGATGCATCTTCATCTTGAAGTTGAATTTCTTCAAAGGTAAAAAATCAAAACTTTTCAAATTTAAATATATGTAGTAGTTTTTTATTGGAGTTAAAAAACATTGTGCTCATGTTTGCTTGGCTTTTGGAATTTAAAAAATACAAAAATGAGTTCTAAAAAGCATGTAAAAAAAGATGTGACATAGGACCATTGTATGAAATGTAACACATTAGAAAAATAAATAAATAAATAAATAAAATAATTTGAAAACTAATGGACTATAGTGAGTAAATTAACATTGTCATTGTGGCCAAAGCTTAATTTTCCCTTTTTCTGGTGGACTAAAGTGAGTATCTAAATGTTTGTTGGGGGACAAGGTGTAATTTTCCCCTTTTTGTTTTCTTTTTCCTGCATTGAGCTCCTGTACATTTCATTTTTTTCTCTAGAAACTCTAGCTCCCCGGTGCCTTGCTTCTTTTCTTCCTTTTTTAGATCTACTGCCATTCCTCCTCCTTCTTTTTTTTTTCCTTTCTTCTCCTTTTTTTGACTGTGTTTGTGTTCATCTTTGTTTCACTACTGTTTGATGTCAACTAGCCACTGTATCTCATTCATCCTGTTGCCCTCAGCCATCTACTACTTTGCTAATGATCAATGATTGCCCTATTTTGATCGATTTCTACTTTTTTCCCAACCAACCTTAACTTAGCTCTGTGTCACTGTAGCCTACCCATTTAGCTTGTCATCTACTTCCTACTTGTGGCTGGATCGTGCTATTTTCTACAGCTCCTCCACTGGCCGCTGTCGTGTGCAACTAGCAGTGCAACTTGAACCTTATTTTTACAACTTGAGTGTTGCTGCATTGTAGGAAAAAAGGGGTTGCCCTTGTTTTGATCTTCAACAGTGGTCTCTAAAGCAGCTCGGCTAGCCACCAATAGCCACCTCCTAGCTAGCATTCCGATAACTATCTAACTCTCCAACAGTGGTTTGAGCTAGTAGCAACCGTTGTCTTCCAACGGTTGAGTGGCAGTAGCATTTTGCCTTGCTCGAACCATACTCTGATTAGCTGCTCTTTTTTCTAGCAAGGTTAGCTTCTCTGGCCGGTTAACTTGCTGGCTAGACTCTTTCTCTAGTCGATCTTCCTCCTTTTAAGTTACTACAACCTAATCTACCTTCTTCCCTACTTTTTGGTCAGTTAGAGGTGAAACATTTATCCACTCAATTGCATTTGATTTCCTCTTGATTTAAAATTAGACTTAGATAATCAATGGATTTTAATCAAAAATTGAAATAGATTTTTTGGGTGTTTTTTAAAGATTTAGTCATTAAGGTTTATGTGACCAAAAAAAAAAGGAAAAGAAAAGAGAGAAAGAGGACATTAGAACCATCATGTTATTAGAAGTGAGTAGATAATCCTATTCTTTGTGAATCCTTTTTGACAAAACAAAACAATTTTTGTTATCTGGAACATTATAATTTCTGGGTAATTGCAATATTGATATTAGCTTGTTCAAAATTTTTAATCATGTGTTATATATAAGAAAATGATTTACCATAGCGTACTTATTCATTTTATATTAATTATTGTTTATAGAACCAGTGATTGCATCTAGTTATGATATTGAATTTTTGATATTTTTGAATTATATGCTACTTTAAAATGAATGATAACATCTTTTGAACACCGATTTCATGAACTGATTGAAATTGTTTCTTATTTCTGGATAAATTAGGTAATATAATACATTTCAGTTGATTACTTGGTTTTGAAATCCTGAATCTATTGGAAATTCCTTCAGAGAACTTTCAAGTGCACTTGTGATTAAAATTATATCTGTTAGAGGAAGAAGGGGAGAATATCTAAATATCTGATAGGAGCGTAAGGTGTATTACAATGATATCTATTAGGTATGATTACCTTTAGGAATTATCCTTTGAATTCCAATTGCATTTCAAAAATCCAGAATCTTTTTGATACTTGAATTTTTGTAAAGTTCAAAAGATCTTAATGATTTTTCTTGTGTTTATATCATGATGAATATTTCTCATAATATTATACTCTGCTTCACATTTTAACTTGTTGATTTCTATATTTACTGACATGACTCTTCTGATAAATTAAAGCTTTTGAATTTATTTTTAGACTATTTCTTTGAAACTATCAAGTTTATATTCACAAATGCATGTTTGTCTACTTAGATTCTGAACATACATTGCAAATTGAGCTTTAGTTTTATTTTCTGAAGGAATATTTGCTCATTGAGTTTCTATGAATATCACCCTAAAGCCACCTCCACCATCCACCCTTACCCATATGGTTCAGAATTTGCTCCTTGACTGAGTAGATTACTTCTTGCGGAGTTTAAAGGTATATTGATGTTGTAAATTGTGACAATTGGCATAGTTAAGTTGTGCATATGTTTTGTTTGGTTATTGCTCAATGGGTTGTGGGTTTTGCATTGTCTGGACTGTTGTGGTCTTGATTTTGCTGTATAGGTTGTGTATAAGACATGTAGCCCTTGTTTGTTATATTGGCCTAACGTATTGGGGTTCAAAAAACAAAAAAAATTCTATTGAATTTTTGGTAGAAATCAAATTGAATATTCAGTAAACATATCTATCTAGTAGTATATTATGTCATAGTTGTGTTATAGTAAGAGTATTTCTACATCATTAGGCTTAAAAAGGGTTTCCTAATGGTGACCTTTTACACTAGTAACATGCCATGGATCGGGGCATGACAAAGTTGGTATCGAGCATGGTCTAGAGTCTAGGTGCATAGTTAGGGGTCTCCAACTGCTAAATTAGGATAGATGTACCAAGTTTATGTTAGTGCGCCTGAGAGTACGACACATGAATAAGGATATATTGATGCCCACACCATGAAATATGATGAAAATCTTTACAATTCCAAATCTTTTGTCTTTACTTATATACGTATTTGAATCTTACTTAAACAAATCCTCCTATTTGATAATAGGGAGATGTCGCCTTGGACTAAATCTTTGGCTCTTATTAGATGCCAAACTAAAGAAGTGTCCAAGAGAGCCTCACACAAACCTTCTTCTTCACCTTCACTACCTTGAGATAGAGGTAGAGTTAAAGGCCAAGGCCATGGTAGGGGCCAAGGCAGGGTTGTACGTGAATAATTACAATTAGAGACTTTTTAGACTAAAATAGATGCTCCTTCCATTTTTGGAGCCTCAACTAGCCCTTTCATTTCAGATGCCTTAGTATGGGCCATAAATTTACAAACAGCCATAAATGAGTTCATTGACTTATGGACCCAATATAGACTTCAAAGATAAAGGTAAGAAGAGCTAGAAACTCATTTACTTTCATCCCCTCTACCTCTTGCAATGCCGGCCTCCATGAATTTTAGAAATTACTTGCAAAAATTTTAAAAGTTCAAGCTTTCTTGATATTCAAGCATTAGGTCATTAATAGACCCTCTTTTGTTTCTAGACTAGATTGAGCAGTTATGGTGGGTCCTCGAATGTTCAAAAGACATTGCGGTAAGGCTGGTCGGATTCTAGTAAGATGAATCTACTACATATTGGTACTAAGTTTGGGAAAACCGTGGGTCAGCAGGGGATTGAGCATACATGTGGGAAATATTTCATACAACTTTCCTATAGTAATTCTTTCTAAAAGGGCAACTTCTATAGGAACTAACATAAGAACATCCTAGAATTTGCAAATAAGTACTTTTTGTCTTCTTCGAGTCCATTTTTTAGTCCAAAGCTTATCGTTGGACCAAGAAATCTAATTCAATAATTGTTTGGGAGAAGAAGAAAGACAAGAAAAAGATAAGCATAGCTTTATCCTGAAGCCGAATCAGGCCACAGAGTTCTTCCCTGAAGCTGTACTGCTTAAACAAAAGAAAGTCAAGGAAGATGATTAATTACTCCCTAAATTTGTGGATGCTGAAAAAAGTAACTATTTGAATCACTGATGCTTAAACTAGAAATTGATTTGAATTTAGAAAAAATGCACCACTATGAGGTTGTTCACTTAATTCATGAGAAATTTAGTTCATGCTAATGCTTCCCTTTACATCTATGCTTTTATACATGTTCAACTGATGCCATCTAGAATTAGTTCATAAGCTTCCCAAAATAGCCTAGTAACCTATTTTTGAGAGTGATGTCTTTAATTTCTCTGAGGTGTACAGATGTGGATGAGGTAAAAATTGTCTTTGTTGAAATTCAAAGATATTGATGCTTACTTTAGCCATGGCTTATGTTAAAAATCATCATACTGGCCCTCTAATTCTTCCATCTTTATCCATAGAGGATGCTGTGCTAAATTTTGTTGCACTAGATTTGACTTTGATGAAGGTACAAGTAACTATATATCTTATAAAGAAATAAGTTGGAAATCCAATGAATGGTATTTATTTGCCATTTGGGTGCTGCTACTTTTTACTTCTAACAGAAAACTGTTGTTTGTCATTGATAATCACTTTAATGCAGCAATATTGGGGTAGGCTACAACCTTAATTGCCTCATTTCTATATATGGCCTACAACTCCTTTTATAGCTTGCTTTCATACTATCTAGTAGCACTAATAAGATTGTACTGGGACTGTCTGCATAAAGCAATATGAAGCTAGTGACTTTGGAGCTGGGTGGAGAATATCTTTTTATTGTGTGCAAGGATGCTGACATTGATGTAGCTATTGAGGCTGCATATTTTGCCCTCTTCTTCAATCAAGGGTAATGTTGCTGTGTTAGTGATTGATTCAATGCAGTTTGACAAGATCCTAAAGTACCTAAGATCAAGCATTGAAAATGGGGCTTCTCTTGAATCTAGTTGTCAGAGAATTAGCTCTAAAGGCCACTACATCCAACCCATAGTTTTCTCAAATGTTTAGGAGATTAATCATGCTTATGGAGGTGGATTATGGGTAGAGTTTGTCAGCAACAGAGGTTTTGAAGTTGGAGGCACCAGTGTTCCTTCAAATATAGAGCCACAAACTATAATTGGAAATGAAAATTTAGTTGTGCTATCAATTAATCTTTCATCTCCTTTCAAGTGTAATAAGGTTACACTAAGAATGGATATTCTATATATTTATAAGGGTGACCATATTTGCCAAATCAGTGGGGTTAGTATCTCTAACCCTAGCTATTGGGCATGAATATTGAGAAAGGGAAGAAATATAGGCTGGTTTTCTATGTTCGTTCCATAGGACCGATTGACTTGACAATTTCATTAATGGATTCAAATGGAGCAAATCTACCTTTAAAAACCTTTTCGGAAGCTACTTGTGATGTTGAATTATAGACTAAGATGGAAACTAAGTTTGAAAGGAAAACAACAGATCACAACGCAAGCCTTTATTTCACAACAACTCTAAAGGGAACAATAAGGTTGGATCAAGTATCTCTTATGCCATTGGACACTCACAAAGGACATGGATTCTAACGTGATCTCTTTCAACTTATCACAGATTTAAAGCCTAATTTTTTTAGATTTCCTGGTGGTACTTTTATTGAAGGAGACTATCTTAGAAATGCTTTTAGGTGGAAGGAATCCATTAGACCATGAGAAGAGAAATCTGGTCACGCTGATGATATTTGGAGTTATTACACTGATGATGCAATGGGCTTTTATGAGTTTCTTCAACTATCAGAAGATCTTGGTACTTTGTCACTGTGGGTGTTTAATAATGGCATAAGTCACCATAAAGCTGTAGATACTTCTATCATCTAACCTTTTGTGCAAGAAGCTTTGGATGGACATGAGTTTGCCAATGGACCAACCACATCAAAATGGGGTTCAGCTAGAGCCAAAATGGGCCACCTAGAGCCTTTGAATGTAAGACATATTTTAATTGGAAATGAGGATTGTTGGAGTCCTAAATATCAAGGAAATTACCTCAAATTTTACAATGCAATAAAAAAGGTCTATCCATACATGCAATTTGTTTCAAATTGTGATGCAAGTGAAAAGCCATTGAAACACCCAGTTGATTTATATGATTACCATCTAGCTAGCTCTTATTTCTTTGTTTATTAGCTTTATAAAAATGCCAACTTTGTATGGTCTAACTTTTACAAAGCAAGCTTCTAGCAGCTCAAGGATTGCTTGACCATGACATTGGTGTTGGCCTTACCTACCAGTGGCAGTTGTGTTGCCTCCAAGATTGGCCTTAGGTATGTTTTGATGTAACATGATAGGGTCATAGCCTATGCATCAAGGTACTATCACCGGATGGAATTGATAAAGGACTATGATTGTTCTATCTTGTATTATTTGGGGCAAGGCCAATGTAGTAGTAGATGCGTTGAGTAGAAAGTCTGTGGGAAGTCTTGCTCATATTGATGCATCAAGGAAACAAGTTACTTGACAAAATGAAGAAAGAACCAGATTTAGGCTTGACAAGAGATGATCGAGGAGCCTTAACTTACCAAAGACATATATGGGTGCTTAAAGTTGCTAATCTATGACAATAACTTATACATACAGTTCACTCTTCCTCTTATGCTATGCACCCTGGTCATGACAAGATGCATCAAGATTTAAAAAGAGGTTATTGGTAGGAAAGAATGAAATGAGACATAGAGGATTTCATTTCCCAATGCCTCACATGTCAACAAGTTAAAGCTAAACACTAGAGACTTACAGGTTTACACCAAAATTTGGAGATTCCTGAATGCAAGTGGGAGAGAGTGGCCAAGGATTTCCTTATTGGACTACTAATAACTCTTAAGGATTATGATCCCATTTGGGTAATTGTTGAATGTTTGACCAAAAGCGCACACTTTTTTCCTATGAAAACCACTTATTTAGTCTCTCAATATGTCCAATTGTACCTAGATCGGATTGTGTTCCTACAAGGAGTTCTGTTGTCAATCATATCCAACCAAGGTACCAAATTCATTGCATGATTTTGGAGATCTTTTCAAGAGGCTTTGGGGTCACAACTCCATTTCAACACTACCTGTCATCCTCAAACCAATGGTCAGTCTAAGAGAACCATTCAAGTTTTAGAAGATATGCTTTGGGGTTATATCTTGACATTTGACGGTAGTTAGGAGTGATACCTGCCCTTAATTGAATTTGCCTATAATAATAGTTACCATCCTATAATTCAAATGGCTCATTTCAAAGCACTATATGGAAAGAAATGTAGATCTACGATTAAATGGTTTGAAATAGGCGAGGTGAAGTTATTGGGCCTAGATTTGATGTAAGATGCAAATGAAAAAGTTAAGATCATTAGAGAAAAGTTAATAATCACTCATAGTCGCCAAAAGTCCTACGCAGATAAGAGAAGATGGGACTTGGAATTCTAGGTGGGCGATTAGGTGTTTTTAAAAATATCACTTATGAAAGGAGTGATAAGATTTGGAAAAAAAAGGCAAGCTGAGTCACCGATATATAGGTTTGTTTCCCATAATGAAGAAAATAGATGTTGTGGCATATAGGTTAAATCTACCCCTATATATTTGAATGACTTATCAATATGGACTTTCTATTTTTATGATTTATCGTAGTGTACTTATTCATTTTATATTAATTATTGTTTATAGAACCAGCGATTGCATCTTGTTATGATATTGGATTTTTGATATTTCTAAATTATATGCTAGTCTAAAATGAATGACAACTTCTTCTAAACACTAATTTCATGAACTGACTGTTTCTTATTTCTAGATAAATCTGGTAGTAAAATACATTTCAGTTGATTACTTGTTTTTGAAATCCTAAATCCATTGGAAATTCCTTTAGAGAACTTTCAAGCGCACTTGTGATTAAAATTATATCTGTTGGAGGAATAAGGAGAGAATATCTAAATATCTGATAGGAGCGTAAGGTGTATTACAATGATATCTATTAGGTGTGATTACCATTAGGAATTATCCTTTGAATTCCAATTACATTTCGAAAATCCAGAATCTTTTTGATACTTGAATTTTTGTAAAGTTCAAAAGATCTTAATGATTTTTATTGTGTTTATATCATGATGAATATTTCTCATATTATTATACTCTACTTCACATTTTAATTTGTTGATTTCTATATTTACTGACATGACTCTTTTGATAAATTAAAGCTTTTGAATTTATTTTTAGAGTGTTTCTTTTAAACTATCAAGTTTATCTTCACAAATGCATGTTTCTCTACTTAGATTTTGAACATAAATTGTAAACTAAGCTTTGGGTTTACTTTTCAAGGGATGATTTGGTAACTGAGTTTCTATGAAATTCATCCAATTTTCCTTCCTAGTTTTCAAAACCTGAAGTAACCCCCACCATTCACCCTCACCCATGTAGTTCAGAATCTACTCTTTGATTGAGTAGATTACTTCTTGTGGAGCTTAAAGGTACATTGATGGTGTAAATTTTGACAGTTGGTATAGTTAAGTTAGGCATAATTTTTGTCTAGCTGTTGCCCAGTGGGTTGTGAGTTTTGTGTTATTTGGACTGTTGTGGTCTTGATTTTGCTGTACAGGTTGTTTATCAGGCATGTATCCCTTGTTTGTTGTACTAGCCTAGCACCCTAGGGTCTGAGAAATAGAGGAAACGCTACTGGATTTTTGGTAAAAATCAAATTGAATATTCAGCAAGCATATCTATTTTGTAGTATATTATGTCATAGTTATGTTATAGTAAGAGTATTTCTGCATCATTAGGGTTGTGGAGGGTTCCCTAACGGTAACCTTCTACACCGATCATGTGTCATAGATCGGGGTGTGACATAAAAGTTGAAGCAGCAAGTAGAATGGAAATGAAATGCAAATATTTTGAGAAAGAATATTAGGGAGGAGTATTTAGGATAAAGCATCATCTTGTAGGGTTCTAACAAAGATGTTGCTTTATGTATAAATGTTCCAAATAATGTGAAAGAAATGTTTGTTAAAATTTTAGAAGATGTGGAAAAAATTCAATTAAGAAAAAAAGAACATTATGGCGATGAAATCTTTGAAGATACAGTAAGCACACAAGATGGTAATGTTGCAAAAAAAGGAAAAATGGATTTGTTTGTTATCAAAAGAAAAGGAGGGTCTTCTAATCCTAAACAAAAGACAATGAATGAAATATTGAAGGATAGGGAAGCGGTGATTGAAGATATTTGTAAATGCATATATGGTAATGCTTTGCCATTTAATTTGGTACGAAGCCCATTATTCAAGAAGATGTTGAAATCTATTGGTAATTGTTATATACAAAAAATGGCCTTGAGGGCTCGTGGCCCAGCTCCTACCTAGCGAGGTAGCGACCCAGCGACCCAATAAGAAGATCGTAAGACCAGCTTGTCAAGCAGTCGACCATCCTACTCGAGCTCGCCATCTTGCTACAGTAGTGTTAGGTGGTTCCCCTAATGACCCCGAGTCAGAAACTCCTGCTTTGGACATTCAGCCCCTCACTTAGTCTAGCAATGATGCAGCAACAGACGCCGACAGGCTCAGGTCTATCGCCAACCTAAGGAGACCACCCTGCAGCCTACATTTAGCAATGGCAAGTTTGTAGTCTTTTGCTGTCTTTTCTTATTTATGGCTTGATGTAACACAACTGTAGCATGTAATTAATACATGTAACTCCTCTTTCCTCTATAAATAGGATTGCCTTGTTAGAAGGGAAAAGAGGCTAACTCTGTAAGCAAAAACTCTGCTAAACTCATTAAAGTTGTCATTTCTTCACTCTTCTTCCTCTCGGTCCATCTCTTTCTACACTCCAGTAGCAGCATTGGATCCCTAAACTCCCTCCTATTGGCTGAAGTTTGGGTCTTCTGCATGAACCAAATTTTACTGTCAACATTTTTGGCACCATTTGCGAGGACCATTTACTCTTTGGAATCTCCGTTGCAGCCCAACAATGGCTAGAGGAAGAACTACTCAGAGTTTTACTGCTCTAACTCCTTAGCAGCACGCCGTTGGGCCCGAAACTCAAGAAGTACAAATTCCCGATCAGCCTCGATCGGCACTCGAAAACATAGTTAGAGAGTTGGCTGAAACTGTCAAGGTGCTAGCTCAGGAACAAGCATAGAACACTTAAAGACAAGAAGAAGTCATGGCCTAACTTCGGCAACTTCATGAGGGAGCTCAGAGAGAAGTCTGCGATGATTGTGACAGCTAGCGATGAGGAGGCTTGTAGCGAGCAAAAAGCTCTGCCCCTCAGCACGAAGGACAAGGTCTAACTATGGAGGAGGTCCTCCATAGGCTCGAATGGTTAGAAGAGCATCTGCGGCCTCAGGGCCATTAACCTCGCAATAAGGAGACCTCACCTTTGTCAAGTCCCACAAATAGGTAGATAAAAATGTGATGAACAGTTTATATAGCGGAAATAACTTTGGATCTTGCCCCTGTCTCGTTGGAGAC
>JANHAO010016619.1:0-14295 GCA_026873985.1 Saraca asoca
CTATTGTGCCTCTTGATACAAAGCTATAAATCACATTCTTGTTAAATTCAAATAAGAATTCATAATATTCAAAGGTGTATATAAAGGTGTATATAAATTCCCCTAAATGAATAAGTGTAAGATCCAATTTTATCATATCTTTATTTGGGACCCTCAAATTGATAAATAGATAAATGATTTATTTGAAGTACTCTAATGTATCTTTAATTTATTGATTGTTTGATTTTATGATCTATTCAAAATTCTAATGATATCAAAATGATATATATATATATATATATATTGGTATTAAATTTTTTCTTGTTTTGGATTATAAGAAAGGAAATATAGTGATAAACTATATGATATGTGAAACTATCTTATTCAATTTTTTTTGTTTATAAGAATTTATATTCTTATAATTATTTTGAAAGGATTATATTTGTACTTTACAAGTTTTAGTATTGATTTTACCTAATTATTACTTCAATATTTTGGATTAGTTATGAAAATTAAAAATTTTAATATTATCCCTTATGGAAGCAAAAAAACCCTAAATGTTACCATGATTATGTTATATGGTCTTTATATAGATATATATATATATATATATATACAAACTTATTTTATGGATATTGATATTTGTGGGAGTGCGTAATTTTGAAATTTATTATATGCAGATGTCTTTGATGTTCCTAAAATTACTTATAAATACTTCTTTTGTTATATGTGATATTTTGAAATATTTATGGAAGGTAAATATTTTTCTTAGAAAAGTATGGAGTTTATTCAATGTTCTTTTTGTACTGAGAATATGTGAATTACAAAATTTCACATTTTTATATGACCTTAAAGGTTTTGATATATGCTCTCTCAAAACCACTTATATTATTCATAATTATAAATTATGATTGATCAAAATCAAAATAATCTATTATTTATTATTAGTCTTATTTGGATTAATAAAGGTCTATGATTTAGTAAAACGATGATTTTGATAGTCCTGCTTATTATGAATAGAGTTAAAATGTTGCATGTATGAGATTTTATATTATTACTCATTTATCATGCAAAATGATTATGTTAAAAGGTTATGGTAATGTGCATGGTTTGTAAGTTTAAATTTCTTAAATAATTTTGTTATAAAATTATTGTAAGAATTTTAGACTATGGCATAAAACATATTGAACAAAAATACTATGAGATATTGTTTGATGACTTTATGCCTTTTGTATATGTTATTAGAGATTGTTGGACCTATTATAAATATCTCTAATAAATTATTATATGATTCTAAGGAATCGCCTCAGCAATACTAGTAAATTCTTTCATAATACTTCAAATATGTTTAATTGAGTTTGAATTAAACCTTATTTAATGTCATGATATTGATATATTGCACTTTTCATTTCAAGTTTGAAAGTGAGATCAAGCATGAACTAAATTACAGATGCCTTAAATATTATGAGATGGTATGTTAGGGGCTTATGACAATAGGGAGTGTTATAATTTGCTTTCATAATAATTTAATAGGTTGATGCTATGATATTATTGGTTAAGATCTTGGCATTCATGTTTGTTTTAATTTTACCTTTAAGTTGTTTTTTGGATAATTCTAATGTTGTAGATATTTTTGGAACCACACAAATGGGCTGGTAAAAGCTCAATGGACAAGCCCAACTGATAAAGGCCTAGCTCAACTAGGATTGAGGTCATAGGAGCAAGGTATCAGGTTGCGAAATGTGAACTTAGGTCGCTGACTAACAAGAGTCAAAGTACTAACCTCAAGTCATTAAGGATGAGGCTAGCCCGTAACTTGAAGTATGCCCTCCCAACCATCAATTTAGAGAAAACCGTTCAATTGCTTTCCATTATTAACTGTTGTAACTAATTTATGATTCATTTCCATTATGGAATACATTATAACACCCCAGCTACTATAAAAAGGGGGGTTAAAATCATTGTAAGGGATGAACAACAATATACTATTACTCTACCAAAATATGTAGAGAAATAACATAATCGTGGATGTAAACATTGCACTTAGTTGAACTACATTAAAAACCTTCTGGTGTCTCTCTATCCTTTCTCTCTTTCTCTCTCTCTCTCTCTCTCTCTCTCACTCACTCAAATTGTAGTTTGGGGGTTCTGGACTTGGGTTGACTAGATTTTGTCATCAATATTTTGGTGCTAGAAGGAGGGCACTAAACTACATTCTCTTTGATTTTCCATCCAATTGCAATGGTTAGAGGAAAAACCACCAGGAGTTCAAATGCCACTGTTGATTCACCTGAGGGTCACATAGAATTTCAGTAGCTTTCTATTTCACAATAATAAGCCAAAATCCAACCTCGACATATTTTCATATCAATCCTCTATTCATAGTAGTACATCAGAGTCAATGGAAACCATCTAAGCACAGATTTTGCTTGTACATAACAAGAAACATGATAGGATTGTGAGATCAAACAAGGCGAGATGATTAAAAAAAATGCTCTTAAAGCACCTCAAAGATATTGTTATGTAGTGCCGAGAAAGCTTTAGCATACACATGAGCATAGATGACATCATCACAAACATATATGCCTGGCAGCCCAGATTACAAGTACCAATTGAAGCCTTCCCCAGAGTAAAGTGAGCTATTCTTAGGGTCAAAAAAGTCATGGTATGCTAGCTAAGGCGCGACCTACCTGGGCAAACACTGCTAGCTAAGGCGTGACCTATCTAGGCATTCAACCTGACAAATATACATGGTTATGGTTTACTAGTTAAGGCATGACCTACCTAGCCAAACACTACTAGTTGAGGCGTGACCTATCTGGGCATTCAACCTGACAAATATACATTGTCATACTTAACAAATATGCATGGCCATGGTTTACCAACTGAGGCGTGACCTACCTGGGCAAACATTACTAGTTGAGATATGACCTACTAAACATTCAACCTCACAAATATACATTATCATGGTTTACCAGTTGAGGTGTATACATGCAGCCTACCTAGGCACTCAACTCATGCTAGTTGAGGCACATCTTGCAACCTACTTGGGCATTTGACTCGTGCTAGTTAAGGCGCAGCTTTCATACGACCTACCTAGGCACTCGACTTATACTAGTTAAGGCGTAGCTTTCATGCAACCTACCTAGGTACTTGACTCGTGCTACCTGAGGTGCATCTGCGTAACCTACCTAGGCACTTGACTTGTGCTAGTTGAGGCGCATCCATGCTACCTACCTGGGCACTTGACTTATGCTAGCTGAGGTATAATTTTCATGTGACCTACTTAGGCACTCGACTCATGCTAACTGAGGTGCATCCATGTGACCTACTTGGGCACTTAACTCATGTTAGCTACCTGGGCATTCGACTTGTGCTAGCTAAGGTGTATCCATGTGACTTACCTTGGCACTTGACTTGTGCTAGCTGAGGCACAGCTTTCATGCGACCTACTTGGGCACTCGAATTGTACTAGCTGAGGCACAACTTTCATACGACCTACTTGGGCACTCGAATTATACTAGCTGAGGCACAACTTTCATGCGACCTACCTGGGCACTCAACACATGCTAGCTGAGGCGTATCCATGTGACCTACCTGGGCATTCGACTCATGCTAGCTGAGGCATAACTTTTATTGACCTACCTAGTCACTCGATTCATGCTAGCTAAGGTGCATCTGTGTGACCTACCTAGGCACCTAACTCATTCTAGTTGAGGCACAACTCTCATGTGACCTACTTAGGCACTTGACTCATGTTAGCTGAGGCACATCTGTGTGACCTACCTGGGCACTTGACTCATACTAGGTGAGGCACATCCATGCAACCTATTTGGGCACCTAACTCATAGTAGCTGAGCACAACTCTTATGCGACCTACTTAGGCACTCGACTTGTACTAGCTAAGGGATATTCATATGACCTACTTGGGCACTTGACTCATGCTAGCTGAGGCATAACTTTCATACGACCTACCTGGGCACTCGACTCATGCTAGCTGAGGCGTATCCATGCAACCTATCTAGGCACTCAACTCATACTAGCTGAGGCACATCCATGTAACCTACTTAGGCACTCATCTTGTACTAGTTGATGTGCATTCATGTAACCTACCTGGACACTTGACTCATGCTAGCTGAGGCATAGCTTTCATGCAACCTACCTGGGCATTCGACTTGTGCTAGTTAAGGTGCATCTGTGTGACCTACCTGGGCACTCAACTTGTGCTAGCTGAGACGTATCTGTGCTATCTACCTAGGCACTCAACTCATGCTAATTAAGGCACAGCTTTCATGCGACCTACTTGGGCACTCGATTCATGCTAGTTAAGGTGCATTCATGTGACCTACCTGGGCACTCAACTAGTGCTAGCTGAGGTGCAGCTTTCATGTGACTTACTTGGGCATTCATCTCAATAATAACAAAGTCATGGTTTGCTAGTTGAGATCAATTGACCTACTAGGCAATCATTTTAACTAATGTTTGTTAAGTCATGATTT
Organism: Saraca asoca; assembly: GCA_026873985.1. Taxonomy (NCBI): domain Eukaryota; kingdom Viridiplantae; phylum Streptophyta; class Magnoliopsida; order Fabales; family Fabaceae; genus Saraca; species Saraca asoca. The sequence goes on from JANHAO010016619.1 coordinate 4,479, forward strand.
GCAAGATCTAATTCATGTCAACCTACATGTTAACGTCTACAACCTACTAAACATCCAACTTGGTGTAAACTTGGAAAAGCAAGAAAATTATAAAAAATTCATTGAAAACTTTACTCAATGAGGTGAATCTACATATGGAAGTTCAAAAATATAGATCAAAACAAGCCTATAGGTATCATGGCTTAAGAAGAAGGGTGGCACTTAGAAGCGAAACCCTGGTGGGTTGGAGAATCAACATATTAGGTAAGCAAGTTAACTATCATATGGTCTTCAACCAAGCTACTCTCAAGCTTCTTCATATCTTCTCGAGATAAGAGCTCATCCTTTAGCTTTATTGCCCTTAGTGTGCTCTGAGAAACTAAGCAGTTAAGTCACCTTACACAGAAACAAAAGATTCAAGGTGAAAGATAGCATCACCATAGGGGAATAATGCAAGATCTGTACAAAACTTCCCAGGATTCTCAAAGAGGAATTCCCATTATAAGATAACAAAGTTTCCTATGTAGTAGGCCATACATACCTCAGATCACTACATCTAAGACCCAAATCATTAAAATCATGGGAGGCTTAACTAATGAGCCTATCAGGTCACTAAACACTATGAAATAGAAAAAAGGATTTCTCTCACCTCATATAGCTCACTTGGCCTTACTGTTAGATTTGGAGACTGAACAACTACCCTCAATCTGATGATCTAGCAAAAAGTAAGGCTTAGTCATCACTATGCTGACAGCTATGGAAAAATGTGCATATTAAATGGCAATGGCATAGGTTGGTGTAGACAAAATGATAGAACAGAAGTATAAATGAAGACATGGCTGATCGCAATCGCCAGCTTTTACTAGTGAATTGTAGCTCTCAGTCTGTAGATCGCACTGAGAGTTAGGGGTTAATGTTATGGGTATTTTTGGAGCCATACAAATGGGCTGGTAAAAGCTCAATAGACAAGCCTAGCTAATAAAGGCCCAGCTTAACCAAGATTGAGGTCGCAGGAGTAAGGCATCAAGTCACCAAATGTGAACTTAAGTCGTTGACCAATAAGGGTCAAAGTAGTAACCTCAAGTCATTAAGGACGAGACTAGCCCGCAGCTTGAAGCATGTCCTCCTAACCATCAATTTAGAGAAGACCATTCAATTGCTTTCCATTATTAACCATTGTAACTAATTTATGATTCATTTCCATTATGGAATACATTGTAACACCTTAGCTACTATAAAAAGGAGCTTGAAATCATTGTAAGGGATGAACAACAATATATTGTTACTCTACCAAAATATGCAGAGAAATAATATAACCATGGACGTAAGCATTGCACTCAGCTGAATCATGTTAAAAACCTCCTAGTGTCTCCCTGTGCTCTCTCTCTCTCTCTCTCTCTCTCTTTTTTACACTCAAATTGTAGTTTAGGGTTCTAGACTTGGGTTGAGTAGATCTTACCATTAACATCTAATTTTGATGAATTGATTTAAAATGTGTGATGCATTATCAATCTTGTTTACCTTCGTTATAAGGTTAATTAAAATATTTATTATTAATTTTATTTCTATACTTGATAATAGCTTATAGCTTGGTTTTCTTAAATAATATGGAAGTCTCTATTTTGTTCATGAATTACAAAATGCTAATTAGATTCTTTAATTGCAGAGTGGTTACAAGAAAGTTTGGTAACTTTGTTTTATCAAAGGAGAGCTATGAAATATTAAAATCATAGATTTTAACTAATTACATAAAGCACATGTTATATCCTAATGTGATAGGTCAAGTGGGAGAAAGTTATATTTATGCTTCTGTATATCTTACTTCTAGTTGATATAGTCTAATGTGATTCCTTCTGGTTGTTTCTATATATCTTATTTGTGCTTCCGTATGTGCATTAACTGTGATTATATCATGCTAGAAATAATGTTATTGAATTAGAGTGGCTCAAGTCAATGTTCTTATGAAATATCTAAGGATGTAAATGTTTGCTTGTGAAAACTATTATTTTTCATGAAAAAGATGTTGTGTTGGTCATTAGACTTGTACATTTTAGTTATGTTCACATAATGGAAAATCATGTCATTTTAGCATACGATTAATTTATTTCAAAATTAAATCTCGAGACTATTGTTGTTATCTTAATAAAGACAATATGACTTCGTGAGAAATTGTTTGTATCGCTTTAGAAATATATTGTTATTACTCTTTTATGAGAAAGGTGTTACAATTGTCTTTTCATGGGATGTTTATTAAAACCTGATCGCTACAAAAATAATTCATGATTTGATATGTAACAATTGCTTATCTAATTTATATTTAATTATTCTATGGTTCCAGTTTTGGTATAAATGATCTATGATAATTGAAAATTTTCTAATAGAGATTCATGCAATTAATTGATAATTTCCTGGTTAGAGTGGAGGGTGGGGGTCAATATGATCTTAGTTGGCATGCTTTGAAAATGGGGTTACCAATAAAGAAGCAAGTAAATGATGAAGATATAAAATGATAGATGGCTTCAAATGCACCATATTGAAATTATGTCTTTACCTGATCGAAAATGATGATACTACCTGAGATAGGAGGATTGGCTTCCAACTACACAGAACCATCAAAAGGTTTTAAGTGAATTGGCTTTCAGTTTGTACTATGAATGACTTAACTATTAGAGTTTGTGTACACTTTTGACTATGATGATGAGACTTTTGAAGGAAGAAGCCTTTTTTAGAGAAAAAAATGTCCTCAAGTTTTGAAGTTAGCAAGTAAGAGTTCAATTAGCAATGCACAAAGATCCTCTTAGAAAGACAATTTTTTTATTTTAACACCTTGAATGTTTTTATATTTGTTTGTTAAATTAGTGATTTTCCCAATGCTGGATGAAGATTTGTGGTTGCTTTTCCTTAAAACTTGTTAGGGCCGTTTGGCTTAAAAGTGTGTAGCATATGATTTGGATGGACTTTGTTTTATTCCTTTTCATGTTAAATATTTTCTAAATGATTTAAAAAAATCTAAAAGATACATGGACTAAAGGTTGAAACCTTCGAACTTTGGAATTTATTAGCTTTATTAATTTGTAATGCATCATCAATTTGTTAATAGAATTTTCCTATCTAGATTACTATAGTTTAATTAAAGCATATGTTATTGGATTGAATGAATGTAATAATAACTAATTATTATAGATCAATTAATTATGTGATCGAATTATTGGACCTATAATGACACCTAAGCCATTAATGGACTTTAGTGGTGTAAGTCTGTAACTGGGTTAATGATGATAGGTCAGTTAGTCTAGTAGAAGCATATAATGCAAGTTCCTATTTATATCATAATGGAGCTATAGTTATCCTATTGAGACTTCAGATATAGTTTTCTCTCTTTTTTCTTTGTTAGGGTTAGGGTATTGATTTCATTATTATTATTGTTATTCAATTACACTTTATTTGTGTAGATCTAAATTGATGCTTTGTAATATGATGTAAAAAAATCAAGTTAATTAACAATTTTAATTTATCCAATTTTTCTCACAATCGGTATTAAAGCCAAATTTTTCTTTTCATGTTGTAAGACTCAAATTTGTGCAGATTTATTTTTTGGTATTTTACGTAATCCAAAATTTGTGATGTAAAATTATTATGGATTTGACATGGGATTTATTTATATTTTGGCTTAATGTATTTCTAAATTGGTTACAAATCTTTTTTGTATACTTTATTGAGGTGAAATCATAAATTAATATAACTTGAATTTTTTCTGAAAAATTCAATTCATAAATTCAAGAGATTTAAATAATTTTTTTCAAATTAATTTGTAATTGAATCTCAAAAGTTCATAATGTGCACAAGGCACAAATTAATTTGAATAAATGCTGTTGAAAAAATGAATTTTCAAAATTTTATATATCCATTCGGATAGGAAGTTTCCTTTTCAAAATTTGATTCAATTATAAGGTGCTTGTTCAAATTGATTGAGACTTAATTGATAGAATGATGAGTGAGACAAAAATCCTCAATTAATTTTAGAAAATCTAATCTGTTATAGCATCAATTTTCAAATTATTGAAAGAAATTTTTTCTCGAAACATAAATTTTTTCTTGAAACATTAATTAATTTTAATTTTTCCAATTGCACAAACAAGTGCCAATTTGTGAAATTGATTAAGGGCTTTGATGGAGAAGGATATGGGTAAAGGAACCCATGCAAGAATTTTGAAAAAAAAAGGGCTAAAATGAAGGAGTTTACAAATTGGGTCAAGTTTATTTATATAATTAACTACTTATGCTAGTGATGTGTGGGACCATGCACCACTATAGAGATGAAGATAATGATAAAAATTATACCACTGTGCTCCAATCTTTGAGTTTTATTTGTGATAATTTTTTATATTTTTTTAAAAATAAAAATATTTTTTGTCCAATTTATTTAAGTAATTATTTAATATTATTTGGGCCTGAAAATTTTATTATGTATTTGCTATATATTGGACTACTATTTGTAATTTTTCTAGATATTTCTACAAATAAAAATATTTTATGTATTCATTGTCTTATTTATTTGAACATTAATTTCATATTTTTTGAATATGAAAAATTTATTGTATGATTCTTATATATTATATTACTATATGTAATTATTGCGGATTGACTTGATATGTTTTGTACATTTGAATATTTTCTAAATTGTTATGTGTAATTTGTAAATTTATGTATGAATCAATTTTTCCCATATTATATCATGAAATTTTTTGCAATTATGTACTCACCAATCATGGGATTAGTTGCATAACATTTTACTGAAATTAAATTTTGGAACAATATCTAGTAGAGTATTATATTAGTAATATATATGCCTTATCATTGTAATATTATTAATATAGTTTGTTAGTGATAATGAGTGTTAGGACTGCTTGTTATGTTCTTAAAATTTTAAATACTCTATCAATGTTAGGTTTTAGGAATGTTGCATTCGATCTTTGTATTATATTATGAAGCATTAAAAGCCCTATCGGTGTTAGGTTTCATAATGTAATACTATTTGGAATTGTATAGTTATTGAGAAAATATTATAGTATGATTACATGGAACATGTTTAGAAATTTATGAGAAATTTCATGAATTATTATTTCCTCAGTCTTTTGTTACCTATGTAATTGGTTACCATGAAGGCAGTAAATGGGAGATATTTAGGCTAAATTGCTAATATCATATTTGGCAATCATCAAATTTCATATTTGACATGGAGAGAAGAAGAGGCAAAGATAGATAATGGCTTTACTGCTACACAAAAGCTCTTCGTGGAAAGTGTACATACTCTAATAAAGTATACTTGATGGTTATAATGTATACTAAGAATAAGACCATTATGAAAGGCATTGTTAACTCTCCAAATGCTAAGGTAATTATGGATTTTGTAGCTGATAAGTTTGTAAATTTTGTTAAGATTAAAAAGGATATTACCTTTCTTTGCTGAATAAAACTGTTTATGATAGTGTTAATAGAATTAATGAGCATATCGTGGAACCAATATACTATTACAATCACTCATGGGCTTGAAAGTGGATGTAGAAAATAGTCATTTGAGTTAGCATGTTTTAAAGTCTCTTATAGTTTAAATTGATGTTCTTAAGACATCATATCACACCTAAGATGGTGAGTAGACTTTCAGTAAAATGACTTTTATAGTTAGTCAAGCGGAAGATGATGTAAAGAATTGAAGGATCTCTGTGCTCACTTTGTTTCACATAGATTGAGTGTTAATCATGGAAATAAATCACACCCACAGGTACCTAATTTTGAGAAGCAAGGAAGCTAATTTGGGTACATATTACAATAAATCAATATGTTCCACTGGCTCTAGTAAGATGTTTAATTGAATACTTGGTGGTTAAATAGGAATGCAATCATTTGCATTATAAATTTATTATAAGCATTAAGAAACATGTGGAAGCCAAGAGACAAAAGCTGATAGTCAGATTAGAAATAGTGGAAATGTGCAACATGAATATGTAGGAGTAGTTGCCATTTGAAAATTAGAAAATTAGTTAATTAAATGCCTGTGGTTGGTTGCAAAAGGGTTATAGTTATCCTCAATGCTGTGAAATAGGTGTCTAGGTGACATCTCTATAGAATGATGGAATGATTGATATAAAAAAAAAAGAGTCTTCATGACCTAAACTTATTCATTTTTTATGTGTGTATTGATTGCACCAAAGGAGATACTTCCTGTTAGAGTTAGTGGATCAGATGGTTGAATGTTCTGGAGTTGATTCACAATAATGTAAGTAGACTGATTACATCGAGCACTATGGGTGGATAATAATATTTCTTCTTTATTGGTGATTGATCAATTTTTTATTAGGTGGAAATGTCCATTGAAAAGTTAGAATTCTTAAATTTCTTTGAGGCATTTTAAAGTTGAGATTGAACTTAAAAATGATAAGACAATCAAGTGTGTTAGTTCTGATAAAGGTGGTGAGTGTTAGAAATACAATAAACTGATCTAAACTTTGATTCTTTAGTAAAATATCTCCAAGATTGTGGATTTTTTTAGGCTAACAACCTTACATCTAGAACACCTACATAGGATTGGATCATAAGAAGGTTGAATTGCATACTCATGGACATGATCGGATTCATGTTGGTGCATTAAATTTTACTAGACTTTGTATAGGATGATGATTTAAAAACCTCGATGTATATTTTGAATTAAGACTATATTTAAAACCCCATATGATTTGTTGTATGGGAAAAGCCTAATCTTAGGCATTTCCATGTCTAGGGTTGCAAGGCTAAAGTGAAGTCATATAATCCATTTATTAAGTAACTTGATTTAAAGACTATTGATGATCACTTTATTAGATGTTGTAATAACTACAAAAGTAGTAGATTCTATTATCTAATCCACACCACCTGGGTTATTGAAGAACCTTATTTTGTTTATTGGTTGGATAGTAGGAGTAAAGACTATATAATATCTCTCTTAGAGAAGCACAAGTTACTATTCCACTAGAACTTATCACTAGTTCAAAGACATCGAATTGATCTAGTACAACATATGGTCAAATCAATGGTGGAACTTGTAGAGTTTAATGCTCCTCTAGTAGTAGAAAAAAACTAAGTCTTGTAAATGAAATACCTTTAAGGAAATCCTAACAACTCATAGACTAGGAACTACTAATGACTATGTGGTATATCTGCAAGAGCACGAATTTGACATCAGTGATGAAATTGATCTCACCAATTTTCAAGAAGCTATTTCAAGCACTAACTCTTTACAATGGATGGAGGTAGTAAATGTTGGATTGCTTTAATTATCCATAATGATGTGTGAGATCATAGAGAGTTACCTATTGGTTATAAGTCTATTGGATGCAAAAAGGCCTTTAAGGCCAAATGATACTCAAAGGGAAATTGAGAGGTATAAGGCCACATCAGTGGCAAAAGGCCATATTTATAAAGAAGGCTTTGATTGTAGAATATTTTCTTATCTAATTTAATGGAATTGTTTCAAGTTATTATAGCATGGTCACTCATTTTGACCTAGAGCTTCACCAAATGCATGATGGCCTTTTTAAATGGTGATTAGCCAAAAACTAGTTGTGTGAACCAACCAAATGATTTCCAAGAGAAAGGTAAAGAACATTTAGTATGTAAATTTAAAAGATTCACATTGTTAACCTTATCAGAAGCTTGTTAGCAGATTGTTAGCCCCATATACATTTTTTAATTTTGATGTTGAAAAATAATTTTAATCAATTTTTTCCATATTATTTGATATCACATTTTACTGCTCTTTTTAATTTGTTTTTCAAGTTTCAAAAATATGCGATTATGACTTAAGAGATTCAAGATTAGTTTTGGGATTTATTTTTATTTCAATAGGATTTCTTGAAAATAAATTCAATAGATTTTTTATCCAAACATTTTTTAACTAAACAATAAGGTAGAAAAACTATTTGAAGAAAATAAGTTTTATAAAAACTGTTTTACACTTGATACATCGATTAATGTCTTTAAAATCTATATACATTGATGTTCACATCAATTTGTCAAAGAACAATTTTCAAAATTCCTTTTACCAAAAGTTAGGAAAATTGCTTACTTTGATGCAATAATTGATGCAAAGACTGTAAATAACATACTACACTTCAATTACCACGCCGATTAATTAGTTGTAACCACCTATAATCGATACGACAATCAATTCAACAACTGAAAGTTGGTCATGCTGTTACAGACAGTTACAATAGTCACAATTACCTATTCCCTCCCTATTTAAATGATTTTTCACAATTTTCTTCATAAGATGAATTATAGATCAGTGCAAAATCATTTGATAAAGAGCAAATCATGATTTTCTCTCTACCTCATCAATTTCAGAGATTCTATCAAGTTTTGGATTAAAGATCAATTAAGTTTATCTTAGATAGTTTGAGATTTTCATCTCAAACACTGGTATTATATTTCATACCTCTTTTCTATTTCTATTTCATTATTTTTAAGATTTCTAGGGATTTAGAAATCTTGTATAGGTTAGTAAGAACCTGTTAATCTTGTGTTTTTGTTTAGGTTTAGAAGAGCCTGTCCCAATTCTTCTAGGTTAGCAAGAAGTTTGTGAAATTCTTATGTATTTGTTGTAAAACTGGCATTTTAGGAGCCTGGTAAATCCAGATAGTTTTTGTTTTCAATTGAAAAGGTCTTTTGGTTGATAAAGATCAAGTGGAGTAGACTGGAATTGCAGTTTCAATTTAAGTTGAACCATTTTAAAAGCCTATGTTCAAATTTTTATTATTTTGCTACATACAAATCTTTCCACTACATTATTATTGAATCCAATTATAATACAAAGGTGTATATAAATTCTCCAATGAGAAAAGGGCAAGATCTATTTATTTTCTACAATTTAATCTTTTTTTTGGGACCTAACAATTGGTATTAGAGCTTTGGCTCTTGATACTCCTTTGTTTGATCAAAATATTGATTCAAACTCACTTGTTTTCTCTGATTGCCTATCTTTAAACAACCCACCTTCTTTTGATTATGAAAATTTTGACTTTTGGAAATTTAAATTCAAAATTTTTATTGATGCTATAGATATTGAAATGTTAGAAATTTTAGAATCAGGTTATGAATATCCTATGAGTTGTGTTAATGGAACTCCTAAACCAAAATCTAAACTTTTGTGGACTGATGAAGAATAAAGAAAACATTTTGTTACTTCTAAACTAAAATAGATTATTGTTAGTACATTACCTACTAATGAATTTTCAAAAATTTCAAAGTGTAGACCAGTAAAAGATATTTTAGATACATCGGAGACCACCTATGGCTGCAGATTTGAGGCTAATAGCAAAAACAAAAAATAACATTGTCTTTTGGCAAAGCATGATAAAGTAAAGGTTCAAAAGTTTCCTATTTTCTATTGTAGTTATTATGTAAGTGACTCAGATGAGGCCAATAATTCTTATGATGAAACCTTTGATGATCTTAATAATTCTGATGATGAAACTCATAAAGATCCTATTGACCTTTGCATAAAAATGCATGAGGCATTGTTTAAGACTTAAAAAGAATTAAAGAAAGTTAACAAGGAGCTAGAATAGTTGAAAATTAGGAATAAGGATTTGCTAAAAAGGGTTGAATAGATTGAAAAAGAAAATGTTGATTTGAACATCCTAGCTAAGAAACTAGTTAGTGAGAATAATGCTTGTAAGTACTGTGAAACCTACATGGCTAAGGGGCAGATAATTGGACAGAAGAAAACATCAATCTTGGCAAGGTTAGAACCCCACTATGATGAATTCTAGCCTAGTTTCACCACTTAAGCTAGCAAAGCTTA